>PVJA010006863.1:25307-71282 GCA_004027025.1 Myocastor coypus | reverse complement strand
ACCGATCCTCCTGCCTCAGCCTCCCGAGTGCTGGGATTACAGGCATGAGCCACCACGCCCGGCTTCCTTTCCTACTTTAAGAGAAAAGTTAGCCAGCCCTCATTCTGTTTAATTTGCAGTGTAAGTAAGGCAGTTCAACATCAGTTACTGCTAGAAATAACACCAGCAGATTAGTAATGACACTCAGGGAAACACAAACTACAAGAGAAGAAGCACATGACCTTATCCCACTGAACTACCTAAAAGAACACAATTTTCTTTGGGTTAGGACCCCTGACTCTCGTCAATCAAGTGCAATGCCCCATAGTTAATCCCACCCTGTCATTAAGATGGTTGAAATGCCAGACAAATTGTTTGTCACTCAGTGAATTCAGGTCCTTTAATCATCAAGTCAGTTGAGTCACATGGTGATACAGTCTATAGCTCAAGCATCACTGGAAGAAAAGAGGACTCTGATCTATGGCAGAGGGGCACAGTTTTACTGTAACTGTAGAGGAACGACCACAGTAGAGTAGGCCACAAGAGACTTGATAATCATCAAAAATAAAAACAAAGCAAGGTGCTCGCTTCGGCAGCACATATACTAAAATTGGAACGATACAGAGAAGATTAGCATGGCCCCTGCGCAAGGATGACACGCAAATTCGTGAAGCATTCCATATTTAAAAAAAAAAAAGCAAGACAAAAACTTGGGATAACTGATCTTAGACTTAAAGTATGCATACATAAGACTTAAGGTACACATACGTGGGCCATTGTGTAACTATGGATACTCTCATCTGCTACTCAGCTGTAAAACTGCTTTGAAGTTAAAGACCTCCTAGCATTCTGATAGAAAGGAGAACTAAGGCAAGAATAAGTTGCAGCCATTGAGCTAGAGATGAGGAAAAGAATCACCTTAGCAATATGATAAAAACATGATTAACACGATGAAAAACACATTATTTTTTCAAAAACTCAATAACCAAAATGGATTGCAGTTTACTATTGTCCCCGACCACAGATCAAATAAGAAGACTCTTAGTAACTCCATTATCTCCTAAGAGAAATGAAGAGGTCTCTCGTTAAGATTGATTGGGCTTAGAGACCCTGCCAATGAGTGCTCAGTGGAAGGGAACATTCTTGAAATAGTCTCCTTCCACTTTGTTACTTCTCCTCTGATCCACAGGTACAGAGACAAAAAGAGCTTTCTTTACCTGGCTTGATTTTAATCAGTGGCAGGAAACTGGAGTAACACAATACTGATTTCACACGTAAATAATTCGAGCAAATGTATCCTTGAGCTCACATTCACTACTTCCGCCATTTTAGCAAGTCTGGACATACGACAGCCATGGCTCAGGAAAGTGTCTGCCCTCCTTAAGAATGGATCAGTCAAGCCCATTTCTCTGCTGTTCATTTACATTTCAGAGGGTGCATCTAGCAGGCTCCATCTAAGTGCCTGTTAGCAAATGCGCTTGGCCTTCCGTTGATTACAGCAGCACCGTTTATTTCCTTTATTTCGTCAGTGTTAGAAAAGTCTCAGCCTTGCCACCTGGAGCTCTAGCACTTGCTCATTAGACCCCTCTGTCCTGTCACATCCCACAAGGGCTGCTAATTACTGGCTTTACTCCATTTAGTCTCATCTCTGATTTAATTATGAGCACTAAGCCCTAATGAAAAGTACAATATGGGTCCTCTTACCTTGGCATTCTCCGTTCTGCTCCTCATGGCCAGCGTTGCACAGGCAGTTGCCAATGGGGACCAGCCACTCGCCATCTGCCCCACAGTACATTTTTGGCACATCCTTCTCTTCTGAGTTGTTGACACAAGAGCCTCGAACTTCCACCAGGGAGGAGGTATCAGCCCCTGTGATAGTGTCTGGAAACTGGGCCAAATTGCGAACGGTGAGTGGACATTTCTTATAGAAAACTCGGACGGACACCAGGGCAATGCAGGCACCCACATCCTGAAAAGCCAGATAAAACCCCTTTTTGCTCAGCGGCCCAACATCCCGGATCTCAGTGTTGAGCTTCATGATCCTGTCGCCAATGTCCACTTGGGTGAAGCTCTCATCAGCAGCAATGGTGTCAATCTTAGCAAACTGGCTCTCTCTGATGAAACGCTCCTTGTCATTGTCCGATTCATAGTAGTACAGGTTAAACGTCTCCTTGCAAGTCCCCATGACTCCTGGGAGACTATTGCAGTCCCGCAAGGTGAACTTAATCTCAATGTACACCCTTTGAGCCCCTTCTCGGGTGATCCAATCAGTTCGCAGCCAGTTATTCTGGCTCGGCTCCATCACGTTGCACACTTGGTAGGTTCGGATTGGCGTATTTTTTTCATCCATAATGCTCACTTCCTCCCACTGCAAAGAACCAGTGGGAATGTATGAGTTACGAAGTTTCTTCACACATGAATTGTCAGTCCTGCTACTCTATTCTCCTCTAGTCATACAGGGCATTAATGACTTTTTCTTTCAATAATGAAGAACACTACTTTGTGGCAATTCTCATGAATAATGCATCTTATAAGAAGGCAAACAATATTTTCACTGAGGATGTGGTTTCGTGTTTTTTTGATTGTTTCTTTTTTCTTTTTTTTCCTTTTGCCTCAAATCCAGAAGCAATGGTGAGTTTATTGCTTCTGAGTTCTCGGGGGGGGGGGGCCTTGAGGTGGTCTAAGAACCTGAAATTCACCCATTACAACAGCTACAATTTCAGGTGGCAACTGTTCAAATCTGCTCATAAAAGAAAAAAAAAAAAAAATAGTATGCAGGATTGTTTCAACCACTGAACAGAGATCAGCAAATTAAGGGCAGGAAGAGCAGAGCTTGCCAAAGGAAGACAATTAACACTTAATTAGTGGTGCTCCTGTCAGAACTTTTCTCTCTGATACCTAAAAAGAAGTCAACTGGTCACTTTGGCACCACCACTACTCTTTAAAAGGGGCAAAGAAACCCCCATCATTCTGGTTTCTGTAATCCTAACAAGATGGCCAATTTTATGATTGGGTTTCTCCAATATATTCAGGAACAGAAACTTCTCAAGAGCATATATGCAGCTAAAAACTTTATACACCTTCTTATAAACATTGCTGCCTAAGTAAACAGGAATTAAGATGTGCTCGGCTGACAACTCTTCCATGGACAATGAAAATAAAATAATAAGCTGTGTTTATAATTGAAAGCCCAAGAGCATTAAAGAAGTCTAGTGTTTTTGTCCCATTCTAATACAAAGATTCTAGCAGTAGAATAATCTGAATTCAGAGAAGTTCACTATGACTAAAGTGGTAACTTTACTCTCCCTATTGCTTTTAAAAATAATCCTGAAAGCAGTGAGGCAGTTTGGGCTTCTAGCCTCCAGCTCCTAGGGGCCAGTAGACAGCCTCCAGTTCTTCATTAACTTCTACAGTAATGCATTGATATAGATCTGGCATATATCAGCCTAAGTACCTAACACAAGAATATAATTAAAGGGGGGGAGATAGTTTTACAAAATTTGCATTCTGCAATAGCTCCCCTTGAGCTCCATGCAATCCAAGGAAGTACATAGAGTCATAATGTATCCTTAAACGGGTTTCCCATCTGTACACTGGGAAACTATTAATGGATAGAAAGATCACTATGTGAAGGGCCATAATGCATAAAATTCTCTATTCCTTTCATCTGCTACTACTATGGAAGTTGGAAGTGGGAGCAATGAGTGCCTCGTGGTGATTAAAATTTGCTTTTATCTAGCAAGCAATAAATCACCAGTAATTTACTTATCTGGGGAAATTCATGTAAATTCAAAATTAGGTCTGTGTCCCCCCCCCCCCCCCCGCCCCCCGCAACCCCTTCAGAAAGACCAAGTCAGCATGCTCACCTCGGAACACAGGGAAGGAAATGGGGAAACACATTCACCAGTGTAAATGTAATGCAGACAGTTAGCACTAGACCCCTACAGGACAATCCAGGTCTGGTATGAACTCGCCTTCTTTGCCTAACTGTGACCCAATTCACCAGAAAGAAAGATGGCGTGTCTTCTCTTATACCATCAGCAACAGCCATCAGCACAGTCCTTTAAATGAACACCACCAGGACATTAGCATACTTCCTGGTCACGCCCTCCTAAGCCAGGTTCTGGTGTTTGGCAGAACTGCTCTGGGGACAGGGAGTTGTCTGTCCGGATTCTACCTTATAATTTTCTGGTTAGTACTGGGAACTGTGATTGCTTTTTGAAAGTAACCCTAGCAGCAAAACCCAAGTGCTCTAAGCTTCCAACAAAGATGTGAAATGTTCTAACCAGAATTAGAGATTTTAGAATAGTACACAAATGTATTTGATTACATCCCAAAGAAGGAAGAACTTACAAAAGACCATCCAGACAAGCCTAATTGGTCTGTAGACAGTTGTTCCCTTAATCTCTAAGGCTACGATAAGTCTTCTTCAATGTTATGTAGGTACTGGTTACATTTTATATAATTTCATGCACAATTGCTCAATGGCAGCTATGTGTTTGGGATGACTCATGTAGTTGTACCCCAGTAAAAGTTCCCTTCTAAACTTTTGTAACAATACTTAAAATATTATATGCCTTGTACATGAAAGAAAAAATGCCTATATCAGCCCAAAGCAAGCTGAGCCGAATACAGTAAATCATGCATAGTATCTTTTTCATGGCTTGCAAGACTACTGAAAGAAATTTTGTGCCTGAAAAAAGTGACCAGATGATCTTTCAGCAATTCTGGACAGAGAGACAGAGAGACAGACAGACAGACAGACAGACAGACAGATAGACTGAGAGAGAGAAAAGAAAGGGGGGGAAAGTGAGATGTCTGCAGTGTATTAAATTGCAATACAGCTTTCCCAGAAATGATCTAGACCACAGAGCATACTCTCAAATAAATCACATGTATGTCTAGTGAAATGAATTGGTTCAAATTCATACTGGATGCAGTCTCCCTTCAAACCTAAAGGCAGCCAATCAGAATAGTAAGACTCATGAAATGTATTACTACCATGCAGGTAGTTTCTGGCTTCAGATTTGCTAGTTCTCACAATGCCTTTCAGCCTATGGAGAAGGCCTCCCAGTATAGCCTGGGCAAGCCCTGCCTGAAGCAGTGACCTTTCCAGGGTATGGGATTAACCAGGAGTCTGACTCTCACTAAGATAAAGCTGTACCTTTCTTCACATTCAAAGGATGAGGGCAATTGCCAGCAATCAGTGGCGAATGCTGAATGCTGCCTGTCTACAATGCCAGAGGCCGGCCACGCGCTCCCCCTCCTGTCAAAAATGGTTTGGGGCACAGACTAGAATTTTTCAAGGCGGGCCGAAATGACAACAGCAGTCAAGTTCAAATAGAAAGAGGCAGGTACTACGATCTGTTTTATTTCAGATAGATTCCAGCACCTGCTTTGACTTTTCACTTTTTTAATCACCGTTTTCTTGCCTGGTCTTATTTTGGAAACATCTTCGTAACGGTTTCTGCGAATCTGTTTTTTCAATCCCTCACAGTTGTTTCCATTGTTGGATGCGCAGCTCCGGGCCAGGTGTTAGCACTGCAATTGTTGCCAGGTAAAGACTCCTAGTCCTTGGCTTGGATTGATTTTAATCAATTGACTGAGTCACAAACTATCAAATGTGTGAAGGTCAGATGATTTACTTTATTTTGAAGGGATGGATGAATTATTCCAACCTGGCAGAAGTCAAGAGTTACAGGCCGCCCTGACCTCCTTCCAGAGCTGATTCTTTCTGACTTGTTATTAGGGGCTGGGGGAAGGGCTGGAGAATGGTATCAGTGACCTAGCAGCGTCCTCTGAACCCTGTGAAGAAAGCGGCCAGTGGGGGCTACATATCTGAGGAAGAAATGAACAGGGAGAGCTTCCTGTGCTCCAAAGATCTCCATTCCAAACACTTAAAAGTTTTCACACTTAACACCAGCAACGCACAAGCTTGTGGCTTTTCTGCATAGAGCAGAGCCTAACCTGAACCCACCAGCTTCCTCTCAGCCTGCGCAGCACTTGACTGAAGGCTGTGAGGGAGCAAAGGGCCCCAGTCATGTAGATACAATCAGAAATGCTTTCTTTCTGATATCTTTGTTTATTCACTTTCCTCATCTGGAAGCAGAACAATTGCTCCAAAATTAACCCCATCAGGCCTTCAAGAGCATCACCCCACTAATAGGCATGAATTCTAATTTGGTCCCTAGATCACATTTCTTGTCGGTATTTTAGTTCTAAATAGGCATCTAAGTCCATACCTGCACCAATCACCTAATTCTGAAACCCCTTTCTGCCCTTTTGGTTTCTAGTTCGTCCATGACAGAGCCATCCAAAGGGAGTATAGGATTTCTCCAACAAAGCGTAATTCACTTCGTAGGCCACAGTGGAAATCTGACCCCCTCACCACAATCACCAAGCATCAAGCCATTAGGACTCTCTGAAAGTTGCTAATCACTCTTTTTTTTTTACCCTTTACATCAGAAAGCAGCTCAGAACTTACCCCTCCTTCCAGAGGGCTCGCTATCCACCCAAGTTCTCCCTGAACAGATCTGGAATCCAATAAAGTAACTGCAAAAAAAAAAATAAAAAAGGAAAATAGATTAATTTCCAATTGGAAAAAGCCAATAATACAAAAACCATTTGCCTGAGCGTTTCCATATGTGTGGAGGGTGTGCATATCCAACTCTGATCAAAACCTAAACTTGGTCTCGCTTATGTAAATAATCATTATTCACTTGATCCTCTCTCCTCTTTAAATCTGCAGGTTCTTATTTATTTAACTTGCTTAGCATTTAAAATTCCATCCCAGGGCACAGTAGACTCATTTTCTAAAGAGAATGAATAGAGAATCTCAAGTACAATTCAAAATATACATTTATGTATATTAATGTGGGGCAGTAACACTCGACAGCAAAATTTGCATTCATCTCTGTCTGGTATCTACTAGAAGCGTTTGTTTGTGCAGGTTTCAGACGACCGGATAACTCATCCTAACGGCGACAGAAGCACCAGTGAATTCTATCAGAGCTACCAAAGGGTCAGGGAGAAAGCTCTCTCCCCTAACTTGTTTTCCCTTCACCATCAAATAAATAGTCCCTGCATGTGATATCCGCTGCTTAAAAAAAAAAAAAAAAAAAAGTTTCAGAACAGAGGGGTGCGGGAAGGGGTGCCAGACACGAGGAATTAGAATGCAAATGTCCTTAAGCTCTGAAGTCTTCTCGGGTCTTTTGGAGGACAATCGGAGACTCGTCCTCCGGCCCCACCCCCGCCCCCGCGGAAATCTCTGGCTTGAATTTTAGGTGCGCAGGGAACACGGCTTCTCTTTCGGCCTGCGCTCCAAAGAGAATGTGCCTCAAAGTTTGGGGGGGAAGGGAGAGGGAGCCCACAGAGCTGCAGTACCCCGCTCTGGCTGGAAGAGGACTGGGGACCGAAGAGACACTGAAAGGGACGCAGTGAATTCGAAACCTCTTCAACGTTCCCTTTCCCACCGCGAGCCGCAGGCCCGGAGGTCGAAAGGCCCATCTCAAAGGATTCGCTGGGTTATTAATTTGATCAGCAAGGCTGGTCCTTCAGGCTGGGGGAGGGGTGGGAATGCAAAGACTGCATCCCTGCTCCCGTGCACCCCTATTCTATCAGTCTCACCCTTAGGCCCCGGAATTTTGCCCATGAACCCCTGTTATTATACACCCCCAAATCAAGGCCGTTAAAACTCAGCCCCTCCCCACTTCTCCTGGGGAACCTGAATTCCCGGGGTCTGTTAATTATTTTAAAATGTTGAGCCTTCCCGGTCGGTTCCCGCCCGGAGTTTCACCCCCTCCTCATTCTCTCCTCTAGGTTCCGGGAGAAAAGCCCGCTACATCCATTTGGATTTATGTAAGGTGGATTAGGGACACAAAGAGAACAATACGACCCAATTTACAAAAAAAGGGAGGGAGTAGAAAGGGAGGGTAAACGGGAGAAAAGGAAACGTGAGGGGAATAAAAAGCAACAAAATTGAATTAATTTTTAAGGGAAGGAGGGGCTGGGAGAGGGGTGCAATCCCCCCTTTCAACCTCAGTGCCTTTTTGTCTAGCGTTCCCAAGTTTTGCTTCCAAAAGAATAGGCAAAACGAGGCAAAGAATGAAGACTGGGGCCTGATCTCCACGTCTGGGGCGAGAGAGGTCTAGGAAGCGTCCGAACCGCGAAGTAGCGGAGAGAACGCGGAATCCACGATTCTGCTCGGAAAAGGACCCTGAAGATTGGGCGGAGCCGCAGACCGTAACCGAACCCAGGTCCTGAGCGGGGCAGGCCAAGAGGGCGGGAGAGAGGGCCCCTCTGCCCTGGAGCAGATTCTACAGGCAGGTGTACGCGGCAGTCTCAGGGCCTCTGTCTGGAAAGCTCTGGGTATCTGCTGGCCAGCCAAGGCTAAGTTGGTTTTTGGCTCCCTCCTTCGGAACAGGGAAAATGATAAACTGCACAGGGACGGGTCTAAGATGGCTTATTTTTAGACAGAAACGGACTGACGGATGGAAGGATGGACAGACTGACGGATGGATGGCTGCCTGGGGAGACCGAGAGCCAGACGGACAGAAGGACGGGTGGACGTGAAAAGGGGAAGAGTGCAGAGAGTGTCGAGGCTGCATGCACGCAGGCTGGGCAACTAGCTTTTCTCTGGGCGTCCCGCATACGCACTCGGGCCACTCTCGCAGACACACACCGTTCGCGTCCACGCAGGCACAAACGCGCACGCGCGCGCGCGCACACACACACACACACACACACACACACACACGCATGTTCACACAGCTCACCTCTCTCTGGGGCCATCAAACACTAAATGGTCTCTCTCACACACACACACACACACACACACACACGTAGGCGCGCGCGTGTACACAGTCCTCTGCACATCTGAATAGATGCACAGCAAATGGCACTCAAAGGGTTCTCTGCCCGTCTCACGCGTTCTCTCTAAACTAGCCCAGTGTACTGTTCGGGAGGGGGCTGCAGGGAGCCGCGGAAACTCCACTGTGTTGAACTTGCTGGTCGGTGCTCTTGGTTTACAGGGTGACCTGAGGCTCTGGGGGCTCCCCTCGGCCGGCGCTCGCAGTGAAAGGCGCAGAGCCGAGCGCAGAGAAAGGTGACTGCGACCGGGTGCTAGAAATCAGGTCACTGTCGTCCGTGAGAGGCGTAGCGGCAGCCGCGATGAGGAGGCCTGGGCTCCGTTCCCGGGCAGCGCGAAGCTCGAGAAACTTTGCAAAAAACAGCTCCGAGGCTTTGGCTAGGACCCGCAGCCCAGCGCCTCCGCTGCGAGGCGGGATCGCGCTTCCCTCTCGCCAAAAGCCGCCGCTCCGAGGGGCACTCGGAGCCCAATTTTGGTTTGTTTTCGGGTCCTAGCTTGGGCTCCGGGTATCCCTCGCGGCGTTTCAAGCTGCCCCCATGAGAGGATGCTGATAAACTTTGGCCCTCCACTACAAACTTGGGTCGCCCGGCCCCCCGCTCGAGTCATCTGCTCGGCGCGGTCTGCCCGGGGGCTCAGTGCCGCCCTCTTCCGCGCCTCTGGTGCCCGCAAACTTGCCCTACTCTGGACACAGGGTTCTCGCCTGGGTCTCCACTCCTGCAAGCCCTATGCCTGCGGGGACCCTAACCCAGCTGATGGTGCCCCTGTCTGTCCCCAACTGCAGAAAGGCTGCCCCGCGCCTACCTTCGTTCGGCGGGTACACCCTAGAACCGGTGACAGCGTCGCAAATCCCAAAGAGAAACGAAAAGAAGACGAAATACAAAATCCCAGCCATGGTCCGCCGTGCCAACGCTGCTATCCTACCGCTTCTATCCCAGTGGAATAAATGCTTAAGTTAGAAGTGCAGCAGGCTGAAGACATTGCCAAGAGGGTGGGCCCGGTGGGTGACGCGCGCCCGCCAGTCCGGGGCCCGCGGCCAATGGGGGCGCACGCGGGGTGGCCCCGGCCCCGCCCAGTGCAGAGCCCGCCCCCGACCCCGCCCCTCCGGGCTCCGCGGGGCGCGGGTCTCCCGGGGCTAGTGCTCCGTCTGGCCCCCGCCCCCGCCGGAGTGAACTCGCGCGGTCCCCGACGCCACCGAGGATGGGGTTCCTGGCCCCCGGCGGGAGCGTCCGAAGAGTGAATTAACTGTGGCAACCCTAGAAAATGTTGAACGACCTTCTCGGGTCTGAACGGGAGGCAGGAGATGGAGAGAAGGTTCTTAGTGAAAGGCAGTAGGGACAAAGTTGATCTGCCCCATCGCTCCGTTCCAGGGGTCCGAGGGCTGGCGCCACCCCGGCTGCCCGTCCCAGCTGAATGTTTTTAGGGTGCTCGTCGGTCCGCAGGGCTTTCCGGGCACTTGGATAGCCGGAGTACGCGTTTCTTCTCCTGCTCACCCGGAAAGCGCCGACGCTGGTATCCCCAGATCCCAGCTCGCCGCAGGGCTCAGTCGCTGTCTCTAAGACGAAACGAGCGACTTTCTAGCATCAGTAGCCCCTACGCCCAGCCGGCTTTCCGCAGTCAAACCGAACAACTCGCCCGGAGTCCTGGCCGCGACTCCGTTGTAGCGAGCCGCCCTGAAACTGCCTGGGGCTCAGGGAGCCAGCAGTATGCTTTTCTGGGGGAGTCCCTGGGCTCTGGCCTAGCATTCCGGGGCGCAAGAAACAAGCGAGGGGTGCATTATGAGCTCTGGGGCTGCAGCTGCCCCGACCGCGCGCAGAAAACGGAACCGTGCGCTCCCCAGATCGCAGAAATCTGCCTGGGCGCCCCCTGACCGGACGTCGCAGTGTCAAGGTCGCCCCCAGGTGTGCTGGCACCGCCGGGCGGTGACCTGTCCCCCCAGGCTCGGTTCGCAGGCGTAGCCGCCTGAGCGCCCCGGGGCGATGGCTTGTCGGTTGGTTACGGGGGACCGCCCCTGGGGAACTCGTTGCATTTCCTCTAGGGCTTAAAGGGGCCTTGATTGCTAGCGAAGACCCTGCGTTCCTTCTCCCAGGGGACTGTCCTCTGGCTCCCTCCTGGGCAGGACCAGGTATTCCTCGCTAGCCTGGGTCCCAGTGGGAACACGACAGCCGGGAACTGCAAGCGCCTTTCCAGCCAGGGCAGCCGCTCTTCGTGAACCAACCGCGCCACCTGCCGGCGGGACCTGGGCGTGCGCGGCTACGAAAGAAGGGCGCGCGGACAAAGACTGCGTCCGACCACTAGGAGAGGTGTCTTGTGTTTGTCCACCTGCCCCTGTCCAGCGCGCGCCGACCACTACTGGGGGTGGGTGGGTCGGTAGCAGTCCATAAGATTAGGCAGTCCTACCGCGCTTCTCGCCTCCTAGTTTACAAAAATCGGGCTCAGAAAGCATTTGGTGGAGAATATGAACAGTCGACAACCGAGTAGCTACTTGCGCCAGTAGCTGCTCTCCCAAAAATTAGAATCTTAGAAAGAGCAGGAGCCGAGAAGGCGGCGTGGAGCCGAGAACCGATCACACGTCACCGTCCTCGATTTCAGGTCACTGGCCTCGTTGGCAGGTCATGTTTACCCCCTGGCTGGAGAACTGCCCTGATTTTCTGTGAAAACTCAGACCCGCACTAACAACGTGAACTTTTTCTTTCACGAAAGACCAGTGCGCTCGGCTAGTGGCTGGGCACAAGCTGAGCTGGTGCCCTAGAGCGGCAGCTTGTGCAGCTGCTGGCATTGTGGCTCCTTGGTGAGAGTCCTACAGAAATGTCACTGCCCGGGAAAGTGGATTTCAGTTCAGTTACTGTAGCTGCTGATTTAGCACAAGCGAAGGAGGGGTACACACAGGGGACAATATATATATATATATATATATATATATATATATATATAGGCCCTGTAAGGAATGCATTTCTAGGTTCTTTCATGTGTCTTTCTGAGTTTTACAGAAACCAAAAACGAAAATTAGTCCTTGTCATTTGGCACACAGATTCGAAAGAGAAAAAAGAGCAATTCGAATTCTTTCTGAAACAATAGGTGCTGGTTGCCTCCAGCAGAAGCTTCACTGTGCACTGTATCTGCAGTTGAAATGTGAAACTGCCTGCCTGCATCGTTACAAACTTTAAAATTCTTCAAAAAAATAAAAAATAAAGAAAACAAACAACATGCACCATCCCCCACTCCCATACACACGCTGAATATCAAACAACATGTTTTCTAGCCCTGGCTGCCCGAGAGCAGCAAGGCAGCATTTGCTGGGGTGTACACCCCAAGACTTCCTTCTCCTGTGTATTTTTCTTTTCAGGCCTCGGAGAAGGCCATGGAGCAGGAGAACCAAGCTGACTGAAATACTAACCTGGGAAAAGCTGTGATCTGAGTTCCTGTGTAAACCATTTCTGGGCCTCAGATCAGAAGTGAGCAGCTGTCCTCCGCTGTGACTACTTAGAGGAACATTCCTCTGTCCATTGTGATGATCTCTGAGAAAAATGTTTAGACCAAGTCAACGGGGATTGCTCCTAAAGGTAGGACACAGATGAAAGTGTGAAACTAGTTCAAGGAAGACCCTGCCCTCCATGCCTAAAACTGAAAAACATCCAAGAATTGTCAAGTTATCAATGGAATACTTTGATATGTATCACAGGAAAAAATAGTGTACTCTCTCAGTGTACCTACAATCACCTAATTTTCAAATAAAATAGTTTGGCTCTTTTCAAACAAGGCCCTTGACACTGTAAGAATTAAGAGTTATTTTGTGTAAATGAGACACCTGGGAGAACAGACCAAGTGACTTTCTTTCTTTCTTTCTTTCTTTCTTTCTTTCTTTCTTTCTTTCTTGTGGTACCAAGGATTGAACTCAGGACCCTGTGCTGGCCAGGCAAGTGCTTATTCTACTGAGCTATCTCTGGGGCCCCTACTGAGTGATCTTAATGAAAAAGTGAGTAAATAACATGAAAATTGATTTTTTTTTTTCTTTCTTTTGTACCATGCTCAGAGACTAGTGCTACAAAATACATTTTACAGGCTGGGGTGATAGCTCCATGGTCTATGAGCCTGCCTGGCAAGCTCAAGGATCATGGTTCAATCCCCAGCACCAAACTCCCTGCTGGCCCCTACCTGGACCACTGCACTGGCCACTGAGTCTGGGCATGGTGGTACGCACCTGCACTCCCAGCGCTAGGGAGACTGAATACAGAAGGATCACTATGGGTCAGAGCTCTGTAGGGAGACCCTGTACTAAATACATTGAGAGAGAGAGAGAGAGAGAGAGAGAGAGAGAGAGAGAGAGAGAGAGAGTTTTAAAAATACATTGTAAGTGGTAAGTTAAGTTGCGGCCAAATTTTGATGGTTTTTTTAATCTGTGGAAGGTGTGCTTCTGGCTCTATGAGGAGAGAATGCTTTCCTTTACTAACTCGTGGGTAGAGAGGAGAAATGAGGTCTAACACCTTCCCTTCCTGTTAATTTATTTTTCTGATTTGTGTCAGCTTACACCCACATTCCTGGTGGATTCAATGGACTGAACCTAAAGATTACACCTGTCTTTAAATATGATAGCTGCAAAACTAATGAAATGAAACACGATATGGAGAATGAAAAGTCCCCCAGCCAGTAGCCAAAGCCCCCTTTCATGAAGCAGCCACCTGTGTCATATAGCTAAGACTGCAAGCTACTCTTTTACCTGCAATAACCTGAAGCAACACTTGGTAGGCTTCCTGGCACCCTGGGAAGCCTAGTCAGAGGCCTCAAGGCTCTGATGCCAAGGCTTTGATGTTCTTTCTTATGCAAATGAGGAGTAGCTTTGCTTACCCCTTCACACCTGCAAGGGAAAGATGGCTGCAGAGCTCTGGTGTTGGTGACCAAGAAGATGAGACTCAAACACAGCAAGGGACCTCTGAGCCACTGAGGTACCGAAGTGTCCTCAGCTCTCATGCATATTTCTCAATTGCCAATTGCATACCAAACATCGTATTTTAGGATTTCAAAGGTTTCTTCCCAGCCTTGACCCTGCAGGATTCAACTCACCACATAATGATGTGAGAGCCCTGTGGAAACCATCAGGAAGACTTCCTGAAGGAGACTGGGCGGGGTGGACGGAGCAGCACCACATGTCAGTCTATTCAGCTCTGCTCCAAGTCTGGAGAATTTGAAAGAGGCCCTTCGCGTCTGCTTGGGCCTGCTGTGCAGCAGGCAAGAGTTAAAAGTTAGAACTGTTCTGTCTTTGGCATGAAAGCTCTGCCCCAGAAGTAGAAGCTCTCTCTTCCCTAAAACACCTCTTTTTTTTTTTTTTTTTTTTTTTTTTTTTTAACTCCTTGAATACCTATGGCATGGGGTTCCTTCATTTGAACTCAAAATGTGAATGTAAGGCAACAAGTAACAGTCATTAAATATTTTAGCTATTAATACTTTAATACTTGCTGGACGTGGTGGCTCACACCTGTAATCCCAGCACTCGGGAGGCTGAGGCAGGAGGATTGGTGCGAGTTCGAGACCAGCCTGGGCTACAAAAGTGAGCTCAGGACCAGCCTCAACTGCATAGCGAGACTGTGTCTCAAAAAGGCAAAAAAAACAACTTTAATACTTAATAGCTACATTGATTTAAGATTACCAGAAAGCCTTTGAAATTATGGTTATTTTATGATGAAAAACTAAGGATAATATATGTGAACAACATAAAGTTGGTATAATTTGTAAACTACTTTTAAGGGAGAAATAATTATCTGGTCAAAGTACAAATTTATAGAAATATTGCAATAGGGCCGGAGAGATAGCTCAGCAGCCATAAATGCCTGCCTAGCAAGCATGGGATTCCAAGTTCAATCCCCGGTACTGAAAAAAGAAAATTGCAATAGCTCCTTTCCTTTTCTTTCTTCTGAAAAGCAATGTGCAATTGCAATGAAATTCTGTAAGACAATAATATGGCTGTGAACATAACTTGTGATTTAGTATATAATGAGGACACAAGTTTGCAAATGTACTTCTCCTCCCTCACCACCAGTTGAAAACATTTACACAGCAATGTTCTAGACATTTGTATTTTCAAAAGAGCTCTGAACATTCTAAAAATATCTAAAATAGCAGATAATATATTTATGTGCAATATAAATCCCCTACGTGCTTGCTTAGATAAATGTGCTAGAGAAAATATCACGTTTGAAATTTCATTCCTTCTACCCAATCACCTTGTCAATAAGAAAAACATCTTCACATATTCTGATTTTTACCACTTACTCAAAAGGATTAAACGTTGGAGAAACCCAGTAAAAACTCCAAGAAACATGATTATTTTCCCCTGAACTGAGCTCTATGCTATTTAAACTTTTCATAAAGTAATGAAACCTTATTCAAATCAGTTGTACATAAATCAGCCCCTTAAGGGAAAAATGCAAAAGTGAAACTTATAAACTTAGTTTACTTACAATTGGTGTTATTTCAGGGACTTTCTGGATATACAGAGTTTGAAAACAATGATTAATTCAGAGGACTCTCAGCTCAGGCATCCATGCACAGGCACATGCCACAAAGTTTAAAATGTGCTGACCAGCCCACTTTCTACTCAGTGATACGGAGAGTCTCTTTCTCTGAGACCTTGACTATGTTTGCACAAATAAACTAGCTTAATTCGGGCAAACAATGAGTTATTTGAAGTAGGGAGGTAAAGAGAAATTCAGTTAGTAACGGATCATTTGGCTCCAACTGACATTTAAAGTGTATCAGTCCAACCATTTGTTTTTCTTCACATTCAGCTCCGCGTGTGTCTGCACCCCGGGTTCTGCTTTTGCTGGAAGATGGAGTTAAAAATTAGACATCAAAATGCAAAGAATAGCATCCAGGCACCATCTATTAGTGACTTATTTTTTAGCTCTTTCCCCTCACATCCCATCCTCCCCTCAAAAAAACTTTAAAAGAACAACCTTGACCATTGCTAATGGCTTTGATGGGCGCAGTCTTGATTTACCACAGTTCTTTCTCCTACACAGTATTTGGACGTTATCAGCAGCACAGCATTTCCCTTCTCCGATTAACACCTCACCTTGGCATTCAGGATTAACTTGTGGGGTGATGTGCACGAGGAACCACTCCTGAACTTCCTCTCACTTTTATCTACTGAAGCTCTGAACTAAAGTCAACTGGAGTGCACCTATTCCCAGGATATGGTGAGAAGGATTCCCATGTGTGTCAACTTTGGGAGCGCAATCCCATCCTTGCAACTATAACACACCTATTTGTATTACATTAAACACCTATCAGAGGTAATTGAACATTGGCAGGAAATTAATCAAGTCTGTGCCATTAAACGGTCAGTTTACTGCAGCTCTGTAAAGCTGGCCCCATTTCCTCTGCGTGTCTCATTACTCTCTCATTTGAAACTTTTATAGTGTTCACTGGGATTGTTGCAACTTAAAATACTTTGATAAATAACTAGCAATGTCCCGTGCTACTCAGCAGGTAAAGTCACCCCCACCCAACTAAATTTGCAAAGACAGGAATCAGACAACTATAGAGAGAGGGAGGAGATGCCCAGTGCTTTGGGTCTTCCCACAGACAGCTTTCTCTAGCAATACGTTGCTTGTGTCATTTTCCATTGCTTTTTTATGTGTTATAGACACACATCTCTCTCTATATATATACACCAGGGTACTTGTTTTGAAAACCTGACTTAGATTACAAGGAAGATTAGCTGGCTTGGAAGCTCCTGTATGTAAATGCGCTCCCCCCTCCCTCCATGACAATCCTGCAGCTCAGCTCTAGATCTGGAAAGGCCTGTAACTCAGAATCTCCCTTCTTCTGTCTTTTGGCTTGATCTTCTCGGCTCTGTTTTTGCCTTGTCCACCTACACACAGCTGTCCATCTCCCTGAAACCTTTCTGCTGTCAGTCAAGTGACATCCTTGGATAGAAGCTTTGTGTGCCAAAGCCTCCCGAGGGCCGGCACTGTGCTTAGATGGAAGGAGGTGGAGGGGGCAGCGAGGGAACACAGGGCTTCTTCCAGAGCTGGAGCTGAGAGGCTGCCCGTGGGAGGCCTTCAGTATACAGCGTCTTCAGAAACTGCTTTTCTCAACACATGCAAAAATGCAAACACATACCCCAGACCCCACATCTGCAGGCCAGTGCCTCTGTAATGTAAAATCATGCAGGGAAGCCAGGCATTCCAAGGCTGGTGGAGGCAGAGAATAAAGCACCCTGCTGCACTTTAACAGGGGTTGGTGCCCACCAGTGGGTCTGATGTGAAAGATCTGGTGTGCCTAGCTCTCCCTTCCTTGGACTCACTGATACCTAGCTGACCTGTAAGTACCAACAACTCTTCTTCTTCTTTTTTTTTTTTTTTTTTTTTAATTTTTTGTTAAGCCTCATTTATTTGTTTGTGCTATGGCCGGCTCAGCCTGCCCTGGGGTAGGGGTGCACAGCATGTGGTGCCAGGAATCGAAGAGCAGTCGCAGGGCTTGCCTTAATTTTCCTCCGCAGGCTCATTAGAAAACACTGAGCCATCTCGCTGGCCCACCAACACTTCTTCTAAAGTTGCTTGGAAACTGTTTTTGCTTTTGGAGATTAGCTGGAGGAATGTTCTGCTGAGGATTTGGCACGAATTTCTTTCTTTTTCTTTTCTTTTTTTTTTTTTTATAATACTGGGCATTGAACTCAGGACCCTGAGCTTGCCAGGCAAACACTTATTCTACTGAGCTCTCTCTCCCCCACCCAACTGGCATGGGTTTCATTCTGCACGATTTAATATCTTAACAATGGAAGGAGATTGCATCTTACAACATGAAACTACACTATGGAGGTACCTCTATTTGTACAGGAGGTTACTTCCCCAAACTATCAGACAGGTAATTAGGACAAACTAGTTTTTGATCTCTAGAAAAACAGCCTGAATTTAGAGGCAGACTTTTTTTTAATTACTTTGTTTTTATTTGGCCCAGGCTGCGTTCTAAGTGCAGAGTCACATAAAGTTGGTCTTACATTCCTGAGCAGCTGAAGTTTAGCAGCTTCCAGGAAAGTGTTCTAAGTTTGCAGTAAAAATCTGCGGGGGTCCAAGCATTTTCTAAAAGCAAGCGCTTTATTTTGATCTTGCTGTTGAGTATAAAATACATGTTTTATCTCAATTAAAAGGTATGTCACCTACAAATGCAGTCTACGAAGGTAATGTACTAAAATTTACTTTTTATACTAAGTATAAATATGTTTTATTTCTATTTCTGCTTTTGCTTTCCTGGAGCTAGGAAGGTATACATCAAACTTTGTGAGTTTTATTAATTTGAACTTTGTGGTTCATCTCCCTAGAGCAAATGGTCCAAATTGCTGTCTGTCGAGTAGCACTGTCCTTTATTCCAACTGGATCCCTCTTCCAGCCAAGCAAAAGGCAAGGAGCAAAGACGCAGGAGCAAAAGGACAGCCAATAAACTTGAGCAAATACCTGCCTCACCCAGGAGCTCATTTAGGGTATTAACACAGAAGCTTGGCGACTCTATGGGGAATGTTTGGCGAATGTTTGATTTACCAGTGCTGTAAACTTGTTAGAGTGAAAAGCTAATAATTACCAAGAACAAAAATTTTTTGATTTTTTTCTTTTTTAACACTATTGATCTTCAAAAACCGTGCTTCTTTTGGATATTTGGTAAAAAGAGTAACTGCCTAAGAAATGTAAAGAATTCACAGAAATTTACTATACACTTCCTTAATCTGAGCGTTTTAAAGCTGTAAAGCTTGAAGCTTTAAAAATTAAAGTCATGTTATTCACTATGCTCAATTTACATAGATTCTTCTTCAAAAGTAATTTACCTATTTATAGTTCTGTAACGTTTTGCTCTTCATGTTCTGATAAAACATGCATGCATAATTTAAATCTAATATCACTCAGAGTTCAACTTTTTTGACAGTTGATTAATTTACAGAATGCTGGAATTGGTGAGAGCAAATGAAGAGGTTTTCAGAATTAATATTTTAAAGCTTGGACACTCAATAAATTACAGTTGGTCATGGATAGAAGGAGGTTTTTAGGAAATTGTCTTCTTAGTAGAGTAGTGCCAAGAATAATATTGGTCTTCAGAATTCAGTTTGGGTTAATTTGATGTATTTCAGTACAAAGTGTACCCAGAGATTATCTGGACAAATACCACACGTGTGTACTCATAGGCCCAGATCAGGCAAACCCTGAATAGTCTCTGCAAGCCACTGAGTTCTATTATTTTTCAAAAACTTCGTGTAATGATTTTTATCTCCTAATCCAGAATAAAAGCATTTTAGATAGGAGAGAAGGAAGGCTAGTGGATAAAGAAAAAAATAAACTACTTTAAAAAATCAGGACCTGGACTAGCGAGACAGCTCAGCGGTGTAAAGTGCCTACTTGGGCAACCACAGGGACAGCAGTTTGATCCCTGGCACCACATGCTGCATCAGCCCCACCCCCAGAACAGGCTAAGCAGTCCATAACATAAATAAATAAAGTTTAAAAAAAAAATCAGGACCTGTATAAAATTACCTCTTTAAACTCAAAATAAGTTTTATTTTTATTTATATTTATTTATTTATTTATTTATTTAGAGACAGGTTGTCCCTGTGGAGTTCAGGCTGGCCTTGAGTTCATTTTTGTAGCCCAAGCTGGTCTAGGACTCACATTAATCCTCCTGCCTCAGCCTCCCAAGTGCAGGGATTACAGGTGTGCGCCACCATGCCCAGCACTCAAAATAAGTTATTGATCTTCTCTTTTTTTTTTTTTTATGTTTTCGAAATTCTCTTTGATTCTTTCTGCACCATGCAAAACAAACTTTTTTTTTTTTTTTTTTTTTTTTTTTTTTTTTTTTTTTTTTTTTTTTTTTTTTTTTTTTTTTTTTTTTTTTTTTTTTTTTTTTTTTTTTTTTTTTTTTTTTTTTTTTTTTTTCATGCACATAGAAGGTGTTTACTTTGGAAAATAATCACAAAAGTAAATTTTGGAAGGTAATCTCATTATATTTGGACGAGTATTTCTCTGTACTTGTATTTGTAGATAATGACATTGTTGCTAATCTATGTGAAAAGCTGAACTAGATGATGCTAAAAATATTTCCCCACCTGTGGAAGATTTATTTTTTCCCCGTGGCCACAGGATTTGCACCGGCCTTCCTCATGTAGCCTGTTCCTTATGACCACTTGGGGAATAAATGCCAAATTTCACACAACGGCTTGCTTCCTGCCACACGAACGGACCAGGCTCACGTTGTGCCATTTTGGACAAATGCGCCCTGTTCCACCCACGGAGCAGCACTCTCCATTTCCCTCTATTCCTGCAGGCAGCTTTGGATTTCAAGAGCTGGCAGTTTGTCGCCAAAAGCCACAAACATTTGCTGCTGCTTCTAGCTGCTCTTTGGCCTGTAACAAAGAGAGGAAAGAAAGCAAGCCCAACATAAATACAAATGGCAGAGCTGATCTTTAACAAGGACGCTGAAGAGCTTGGCCATTTAGAAGATTTACATTACTAATTTAAAAAGGGCGTGGAGAAACTAGTTCTTCTGAATTTCCTTGCTTCTTAGGGCATACAAGTCGGCCACCTTACTTTTTATTTTTATACTTCAGGTGGGAATTAAACTCAGGGCCTTGTTTTGTTTTCTTTTTTTTTTTTAAATACAGGGTCTACAGGTTGTACACGGTCTCCTTAAGTAGATTGGCCTTATAGTGATTTTTCCTGTTTTCAGATTCCCAAGTGCTGGAATTACAGGAATACATCACATGCCCAGTCTCTGGTTCCAATTCTGTTTCTATAAAATGCAATGGCAAGGATGTAAACTTGGTGGGTTTATCCCTGAGTCTTCATGCTATTTCATTTTTCCTATACCTCCTAGAAATCTTTTATATATGAAAAATAGATATGTTCCTTGTTGTTTGAAAATATCCACTGAGTGGCTACTGCTTCTCACACACTATGTTAAGAGCTATATGTGAAAACCTGAGCCATAAAAGTTACTGCGTTTTTGGATGAATTTTATTTGCTAGAAAGACAGGAAATATGTAAACATATAAACCATTAATGTAAGAAAATGCAAGTTCTCACCACAGTGCTGCCTCAAGAATGTTGGTCAAAACATAGGCTTTCCTAGAGAGGACTTCAAGGCAAGTGGCTATGTCCTGGAACTGCTCGGTGTCCATTCAATTTGCCCAGCAAGGTTTTTGCTTGGAAAAATCCTTAGCTTGTTCATGTCCTGATCCTTAGAGCTTAATACATGAAGCCAAGTATGGTGCAGTGGACTAGTGATTAAATATGGTGTTGAACATGTGAGGTGTGAGGTCCACCTGAGGATCGTTACCAACAAAATAAAAAGGAAAACTAGAGAAGAAGAGTTGCTAGGGAGATGCAAGCTCTCCTGGGGGCTGTTGGTTCTCCTGGAGGAGCTTGTCATGCTGGCTTTCCTGATAGAAAATTGGTTTTCATTATTGAAGGAACTTGGAATCTTGTTGCTGAGCATGGCTGTGATTACTTTGCAGGAACTCTGTTCCTTATTCTGAGCATTGCTTCTTGTATCTGTAAGGGAAAGGTGGGGCGCTCCTTAACCTCCTGGAAAAGCTTGTGCTGGCTTTCCTGATATGAACTGAGATGTTCTAGGCATCAGAGAAGATCAGGACATTGTTGTCACTGAAGAGGGCTGTGGTTCTTTTTGGGTTCTTTGTGGTCCTTACTTTGAGCATCAATTCCTGGCTCCCATGCAGAATCCTCATTCTGCTAGCAAACATCCTTCGTTCCACTGGCACAGACTTTCTAGCTTCCACAACTCGTCTTTGGGCCTTCCCAGTGGAGATAGTTACTGGAGGTTTTAGTTCATATTCAGCTGGCTCCAAGGCAGAGAGGCACATGACAGAAAACCTTTCAAGGCTGCAGCACAGAATCATGCCCAGTCTCAATAGCTGTCTCAGACTGTCCCCGTGGCTGGGCCGGCACTCCATGCCACCCGGGATGGAACCCCGGATGCTCCGCTCTGCCTAAGCAGATGCTTTAGTCTGCTAAGCTATCTGGCCAACCCTTTGGTTTTGAGTTTTATTCCCAGCTTTTATAATTTTGTGGGCCAGGGAGATAGCTCCGTGGCACAAGTGCCTGCCTGCCAAGTGCAAGGTCGTGAGTTCGAACCCTGGTCCTGCCAAAAATAAATAAATAAAATGCAGTATAATTTTGTGATAGGTTCTCTCTAATGACTAAATTGCCTAGATTGAGCTTGAAATTATGATTCTCCTGCTTCATTCTCCCAGAGTACTGTAGCTACAGGTGTGCATCATGATAGCTAGCTTCTGTTTTGTCATTTAAAAGTTATTGTCATGATTAAATCTTTCATAAAAGTTCACTTCTTTATATATGTATATACACATTATAATAGATACATATATCATAATAGATTTTTTATGCATATATCATAATATATTTAATATTGACAGTTTTGGCCATTTGAGATAATCTTGATTTGTAATGTTTTTGAGACTCAAATTTAAATTACACACTCTCTAGCCAGCACAGAGGAAGGAGTCATTTAAGTGGCCCCACCTGATAAACTGGATTGATATTTATCTCATCTCTTGCTGTCCTTGTTCCTCATCTGATCCATAATAATTCTTTTTTTTTTTTTCCCCCCCCAGTACCAGTGATTGAACTCAGGACCTTCCCTTGCCAGGCTGGTGGTGACCTATCTTCTCCCCAGCCCTCATAATATTTTTTTTTTTTGCATATTTCACTTCCACAAGTAAAATGCATGTCTATGTCACACCTCTGTTACCATAGATAGATAGATTGATAGATAGATACATAGATACATAGATACATAGATAATAGAGTTAGAGATATATATTGGCTAAGATAATTGTACTACTAATGTCTATTAGTTCATTGAAAGTAGTGTTTCTATTGTTTACTCAATTTTGTATGCCTATAACTAGTAAGCTTGTAGGCAGCTGAATTATATAGAAACATTACAGGCAGCCAGACAGGGCTCGTCCTTTAAAAGATCCAAGATAGAAGGCAAGAGACCTTGCAACTGTGGGAGACAGGCACCTCCACTCTGGGCCTGGCCTCAAGACAAAGGATTAAACAATTGCAGCCACAGACTTCCCCCAGGATGGGCATCAGGAATTGTTATTTATTTATTTTGCCTTTTTTGAGACAGGGTCTCACTGTGCAGTTCAGACCGGCCTTGAGCTCACTTTTGTAGCTCAGGCTGGTCTCAACTCACACCAATCCTACTGCCTCAGTATCCAAAGTGCTGGGATCACAGGCGTGCCTCACCACGCCTGGCTAGGAATTGTTATTTTAAATAGCTATCAATCACCTTAACAAAACCAGGAAGTGTCAGTAACCCAAGACCCTGCAGGAAGCGCTCCTGTTCTGTATGCATGTCCCTTTGCTGTGCTTCTGCATTTGATCCCAATTTAATCAATTTTACTGGAGCACTTATAATCTTACTGAGGAACCAGAGTTGTCTGAACTCAGGCCCATCTCTCGGTTCCCATGATTCCCACGTTAGACCCATCACTCCTCGTGGTTTTACCCTATGAAAATCTCTAGAAAGGACAGATAACTTGCCAATCCACTCAGATCCCCTCTGTCCCTTTCTCCTACAGAAGCTTTCTTTCCCCCAATAAATGCATTCTGCTCCTAACCTCTGTGGTTTCTAAAATTCATTGTTCAGTTTTAGAGAACACATTTCATGTATCTCTCAGATTGGGAGTTTTATTCCCCTATATCAATCTGAGCAACTACTTTGAAGATAAATATCTGCAACGTAACCATTATTAATTTTCTATCATCTTGTTTTGAAATTTTGCATGATTTTTATTATATTTTATTCTCTTAAAAAATGTTATGAGCCGGGTGTGGTGGCGCACCCTTGTAATTCCAGCACTTGGGAGGCTGAGGCAAGAGGATCAGTGTGAGTTCGAGACCAGCCTGGGCTACAAAAGTGAGTTCAAGGCCAGCCTGAACTGCATAGGGAGACCCTGTCTCAAAAAGACAAAAAAAAAAAAAAAAAAAAAAAATGTTATGTGAGATGCTCCTTATAGAACCAGAAATAGAGTCTGACACAAAGCTATCCCTTCCTGTTAATATTTCTGTACTTGGGGCCCGGTGGGATGGCTCAGTGGTCTGAAGTGCCTGCTTGCCAAAATTTGGGCGGCTTCAGGGACCGCGGTTTGATCCCCGGCACCACATGCTGTGCCAGCCCTGCCCTCGGGGCGGGCTGAGCCGGCCATAAAAATGAGTGAATAAACAAACAAAGGCTCTGAAACAAGAAAAAAATAAATAAATAAAATTAAAAATAATATTTCTATACTTTTTTCCTAAACTTTCTGTTTGGTGGGTAGGGTCATAGTTAATGCTAGTGAACCACGTGTTTTAATTTGAACTATGCAGTTATGATTATGAATGCAAAGCAGAATAGATAAATCAAACTAATTAACATACTTTTTCTCAAATATAGGTTCTGCTTTTGTGATGAGAATATTTGAAATTTATTCTTTAAAAACTGTGAAGTGTACAACAAAGCATAATTAGCTGCATTCATACCACTGTGTGCTAAACCTAACAAGCAAAAGAAAGCCCCTCCAGTCCGCGACTGTGTGCTCTTCGACCAAAATCTCCCTGGTCTTTGAATTTCCTCATCTCAATAACCAACACTGTGCTTCTGCTCACTATGAAGTAAGTTGTTTTAGATCCCGCATAGAAGTGAAAATACATGAAGTAAATCTATTTATGTCTGGCTTGTCTCACTTGGCACAATATTTTCCAGTTCCATCCATGCTGGTTCAAATGATAGAACAACCTTTATAAATATTTTATTTTATTTTATCTTTAAGAGCAGGTAGAATTTATTGCAATTTACAGAACGAGGGCCTGGAAAGTGGGCTGGCCGCCAACCTCATTTCTCAAAGGTGTTTCTTGAGCAAAGTCATGAGGTGTGGTGGGCTTAAGGTGGGACAGAGCTGTAACCAGGTAATAAGGTTGCAAATATTGTTGCTCAGGTGATACTCATGCAATAGAAAATTATAGGATGAAAGAGAGAAAGAAAGAAAGAAAGAAAGAAAGAAAGAAAGGAAATCATAGGAAGACTGTCAGATGGGATAAGAATATGGTTAACCAAAGCCAGGTGTGGTGGCTCACACCTGTAATCCCAGCACTTGGGGAGGCTGAGGCAGGAGGATTGGTGCGAGTTCCAGACCAGCCTGGGCTATAAAAGTGAGCTCAAGGACAGCCTCAACTGCATAGCAAGACCCTGTCTCAAAAACAACAACAACAAAAAGACTATGGTTAACCAATAAGATTACAAGTATATAAAAGCCAGGCATGGTGGCTCACGCCTGTAATCCCAGCACTCGGGAGGCTGAGGCAGGAGGATTGGTGAGAGTTCGAGACCAGCCTGGGCTACAAAAGTGAGCTCAAGGACAGCTTCAACTGCATAGTGAGACCCTGTCTCAAAAACAACAACAACAAAAAAGACTATGGTTAACCAATAAGATTACAAGTATAGTCTCTCAGGTAATACTGATGAACTGGGGAGGAAACGGGGCAGCAAGTCAAGGCACAAGACCATGTGGCTTGGACTAGGACCTTCCTGGAAGGGGTGGGTCAGCAGGGCTGGTCCTCCACCCCTAGGTGATTGACGCCTACTTAGAATATCAATTGTTGCTGTTCATCCCTAGGGAAGGTACCTTGGTGAGTAGTTCCTCTTCTTCTAGTAGCCTGGCAGCCCAGTGAGGGCGCCTCTGGCCATGGTTGTCCTCGGCACTGACCTCTCAAGAGCCCAGCCCTGTCTTGACTGCTTACAATATTTCTGCCTAGCATAGCTGTCTCCAATATTTTCCTTCTCTGAAGAAGCAGAACATCCTTTTCAAAGAGAGCAGTAGTCCGCTGTGTCCACTCACATTTTCTTTCTTTCTTTCTTTCTTTTCTTCTTCTTCTTCTTCTTCTTCTTCTTCTTCTTCTTCTTCTTCTTCTTCTTCTTCTTCTTCTTCTTCTTCTTCTTCTTCTTCTTCTTCTTCTTCTTCTTCTTCTTCTTCTTCTTCTTCTTCTTCTTCCTTTTTTCTGTATTTAACACACGGTCTGTAGGGTCTACAGAATCTCACTTTGTAAATCAGACTCATAGTGATTTGCCTGCTTTCAGTATCCCAAAGTGCTGGGATTACAGGTGTGGGCCACCACACCCAGTCTTAATTGCCTCTCAGCATTCCTGGGGACAGGGCCGGCATAGCATGCCAGAGATCGAACCCCTGACATCACACTCTGCTCAAGCAGAATCTTTAGTCCACTGAGCTATCAGGCCAGCGCTCTTTTCTTTCTCCCTCCCTCCTTCCCTCTCTCCTTCGCTTCCTTCCTTCCTTCCTTCCTTCCTTCCTCTCTCTCTCTCTCTCTCTCTCTCTCTCTCTCTCTCTTTCTTTCTTTCTTTCCTTCTATAGTACAGAGGATCAAACTCTCAGGACCTTGTACTTGCCAGGCAGACACTTATGCTGCTGAGTTACACCCTCCACCCACCCTTTCTAAAGACAGTAGCAGTCCTTGGTGCCCACCCACCACATCTCTTTAGCTATTCATTTATTGGTTGACACACAGGTTGAACCCTTGACCTGGCTAACTATTAACTAGTCTCATGATAAATATAGGATAGTAAACATTGCTTTGACAAACAAATTTCAAATTTTGGGATGTAAAAACCAGAGGCGGGATTGCTGGATTGCAAATACTATTTTAAGTTTTATGAGTAACCTTTGTACTGTTTTCTGTAGTATTGATTGACAGCACCGCCCACCATTTATACAGATTCTCTTTTCTGTGTGATACCCTCAGTATTTAATTTAGATGTGGATGTACTGTTAGTCACTAAGGCATCATCTGCTGCGTACTGTGTCTTGCAGATACTAGTTTGTTTTTTTGCCTATTTATTTATTTATTTATTTACTTAGTAGCTTAGGACAAGGTTTATAGGGTCTACAGGGTCTCACTAGGTAGCTTGGACTCATAGTGATCTGCTTGTGCTCAGCCTCCCAAAGAGCTGGGATCACAGGCATGTGCCACCAACCCCAGTCTCAATCTCTGTCTCAGTGTGCCCCAGGGGCGGGGCTGGCATGGTAGGCTGCAGATCGAACCCCCGTAGGACCTTTACAGGAATCACTCGTAGGAAAAATTATCATTTTAAAATATAGAATGATGCAAAATGGGTTTGGCAGTCATAAATTTCTCTTCATTTTATTTTATTTATTTATTTTTATTGTTATGGCTGGCTCAGCCTGCCCTGGGGGTGGGGCTGGTGCAGCCTGTTGTGCCAGGGATCAAACTTTGGTCCCTGCAGTTGCCTAAGCAGGTGCTTTAGACTGCTGAACCATCTTGCTGGCCCTGGTGGTCATAACTGTCTCCAGTTGTGCTTCTGGGAATCTGGACAAAGAATTCAAAGATAACAATATGTAATAGGTAACCGCTGTTGGATTCCTATTATTTTTTGTTTAGCAAAATGTTGTATCATTTCTTTTTTTTTTTTTTTTTTTAACTGTTTTTATTCTCTTTAACAATAAAAACTGTTGGGCCAGCAGCTCTGTGGTGAAAGCACCTGCTTTGTCAAGTTTAGGAAACTGTAGGAACCGTGGTTCGATCCCAGGCATTACACGCCATACCGGCCCCACCTACCCCTGCGTCTGCTTCAGCAGACATTTTAATCTGCTGAGCTATTTGGCCAGCCCAGATATGAATCTGTTTCTATATTTAAATATTTGAAATGATAAGTGTCACTTATTGCAGCACTTGGGTGTGTGCGCACCAGCTGCTCTTACTGCTTGGTTGTCATCAGCTGTGAATCACAACTTCTGTCTTTCTATACCTAACATTCACTTTCCAGTGTAGTTATGGATCAAATCACTATGAACTAGCAACAGTGGATACATCTTAATTAATGAAAAGTATATTCTGTTTACAGTGTAACAGAATAGAATGTGGAAATCAAGCACTTTCATGTGGGGCGTTGCAAAAACAGGTAAAAAAATGAAAGCACACTGTATCAGAAGGTAAGAACCTTGGACCCTGGATTGTTGATGTTTGAAAGACCACTACAATCAGTAAGCTTCAACTTTCTTTTTTTATGTATTTAGTACAGGGTCTCACTACGCAGATCAGACTCAGTGATTCCCCTGCTTTCATCCTCCCAAGCACTGGGACTATAGGCACGTGCCACCATGCCTATTCTCAATTACCATCTCAGGGCACTCCAGGGGTGGAGCCGGCCTGGCCTGTCTGCAATCAAACCCCCTCCCCTGTGCTCTGCCTAAGCAGGTCCTTTAGTCCGCTGAGCTATCTGACCAGCGTCAGCTTTCAAACCATATCATTTTGGCTGCCCTCATCAGCTCTGTCTGAGCTACTTTCCTTAGTCCCAGCAAAGACTGCGACAAAATGCTCAACAGCTGCAACTTAAAGGAAAAGCTCATCTTGGCTCATGCTTTCAGGAAAAGTCCACAGCCTGGCAAAGGAACCTGTTGAGAAGAAGTGGCCATATAATTGCATTCCACAAAGAGAGAGGGAAGGTCAGAGTCCATTTGCTTGTTTGTTTATTCTTTTTTTTTTTATTTTATTTTATTTTTATTTTTTCTTGTTTCAGAACTTGTGTTTGTTTTGTTTTGCTTTATGGCCGGCTCAGCCTGCCCTGAGGGCAAGGCTGGCGCAGCATGTGGTGCCGGGGATTGAACCGTGGTCCCTGCAGCTGCCTGCAGGCGCTTTAGACCACTGAGCCATCCTGCCAGGCCCCTGTTTATTCTTTATTTATATATTTTTAACATATTATGGCCAGTTCAGCCTGCCCTGGGGGTAGGGCTGGTACAGCATGTGGTGCCAGGGATTGAACCACGGTCCCTGGGGTTGCCTAAGCTTGCCTAAGCAGGTGTTTCAGATGGCTGAGCCATCTCACCAGCCTCATTGGAACGGCAGAGTCTGGATGAAAGAAAAACCTTGCAGTTCACATCCCTAGGATTCCCCTCTTCCTACCAGACCACACCTCCTCATACCAAGCCAGTGGTCATGCTCACTAATAAAATTGTCTTTGAAAGTAGCCACCTATGAGCTCATCATTTTTGATGGGGGGATATCTGGATATGAAAGGTAACAAGTTCTAAAATGATGCGATCCTATTCTAGCATTTTCCACATTTTCCCCCTGTGGAAAAATAAAGTTGCATATTTAATCACTTCAAAGTAATTATCTACTATTCATAAACAAAATAAAAATCAAATGGATTGTATACAACCTGATGGTTTTGTGAGTCACTTATCTCCTGAAAACATTCTGGAAAGAGAACAGTTGCTTCTTGTATAGCTTCCCAAGATTACTTGTTTCAAAACTGAAACCTACTAAAATCACAGAAAATGCTCCATATATTTAACTTTTGATGTAATGTTAACCTTTATTGTGTTTATGAATGCAAGTTTATGAATTCATAACTTTCACAGTTAGAGGATCTTCATAAATAAAACAAACCACTTAGATCTGCATCTTTCAAATAACAAGGCAACAAGCAATCCAACAGATGGACGCATTTTTAATTAGCCAATCCATTGCTACCTTTTGGTTAGAAAATTCTTTTGCAGGTTTGCAACAAACAAAATCTTTCATGGGGTAAAAAATAAATAAATGAGCGCAGTCTCAGAATCACAGATTTCCTAAAAGAATGGTCTGTTTCAATACTTTGATAACCTATTCAGTTCTCATACGGTGACAAATTAAACTAAATTATTGGTGGAAAAACAAATTGAGCAAAATAATTTGAGGTTATTTTATATCTGAGGCATGAATAAATTTGCTGTCAGTTCTAGCGTCTTTTATGTTTGCCAATCTTAACTGAGTTAAGGAGGCCAGTCTTATTCCCCTCAATTCGAGGCTGTTTTTGCAGTAGGTAAGAAAAGAGTCTCCAATATTATGCTTTGGTTTTTAATTTGCATTATACTGGCAAATAACTTGGGCAAAAGATGCTCTTTGTCTTGAAAAAAATTACAAGATAAATGAGAAGGTAATATTTATCAAAGGAATCCAGATGCAAAACTGCCAAAGGTTTTCAGAGACTATATTGGGTGGTTCCTCACTTTTAAAAGACTGTATCCCTTAGAAAAGAATACGTCTATCAGATTATCTCTTCATATGCACAGAGTAAAGGGAATGGAGAAATGAAGTAATTATTTTGGTAATTCAGGCACTTAAAACTTTTCTCTGAAATATCCAAATGATTGATATGATAATTTTGACTGAATTAGTCAAATTACTCTTTCACAGTTTGCCTTCTCATTACATGAGCAGATACAATCTAGGTGTGGATATAACATTTATAAGTGCAGAACACTAAACTCACAGCTTACAGTAGTACCTTTCAAGGCTCATCCAATTATATGTGATCACTTACCTTTTGGCAGCACAGGTAGCAACCATTTATCATCCACTTCTTCAGATGGCCTATTTAGATCTTCTCCTCTGAGACCTGGTAGCATTGCCGTATAAAATATTTCAAAGTATGACCCCCAAAGCATTAGAAGCACACAACTATCATCAACAATGTTGGCAAATGCATAGACGAGCTATGGGTAACAGGTCAGACACTGAGAGAAACATTGGCTGAGTGACTGTTACCATGTTCATGCATTATGAGTTATTTGACAAAATGTGTTAAGATCAAAATTATTATGTGGTTCTCCAAAAGCAGAGAAGGAAAGAAGAAAGGGAGGAAAGAGGGAAAGAGCAAAGGAAGAAATGAAGCAAAGGAGGGAGTGAGAGAGTAAGGAAGAAAGAAAAAAGGAAAGAAGGATCAATCCAAAATTGAAAATCCTGGGGCCCGGCGGGATGGCTCAGTGGTCTAAAGCGCCTGCTTGGGAAAGTTTGGGCAGCTTCGGGGACCGCGGTTCGATCCCTGGCACCACATGCTGTGCCAGCCCTGCCCTTGGGGTGGGCTGAGCCGGCCATAAAAATGAGTGAATAAACAAACAAAGGTTCTGAAACAAGAAAAGAATAAATAAATAAAATAAAAAATTCAAAAAAAAAATTGAAAATCTCATGAATTGCATGTATAATAAGTTAGATAACAACTATATACATATTTCATTATGTGGTTACATTTTTTTTTTTTTTTTTTTTTTTTTTTTTTTTTTTTTTTTGTCTTTTTGAGACAGGGTCTCGCTATGCAGTTGAGGCTGGCCTTGAGCTCACTTTTGTAACCCAGGCTGGTCTCGAACTCACACCAATCCTCCTGCCTCAGCCTCCCGAGTGCTGGGATTACAGGCATGAGCCATCACGCCCGGCTCGATGTGGTTACGTTTTTATAGATTAGAAACATAGAGCAGAGAGAGAGAGAGAGAGAGAGAGAGAGAACAAAAAAAACAAAAACAAATAATTGAGCCCTCTAAATAGGTGTAGAAATCAAAGAATTTTCTTAAATCTAGTTTTATTTTTATAAGTAAGATTATGTTGCATAAGACTAGGTGAAACTTTTGGCTTCAGAATGTTAATATGCAAAATTGTAGATCATGGCTGGGAAAGGATGCTGTAATATGAATAAGGGAGGTGAAAAACCAAAAGAACTCCATAACTTGGTTTTTCTTTTTTTTTCTGGGAGATGAAAAGATGAACTTTCACACTGGAAAGGAAAAAAGATTGAACTATAAACAGTAAGCCATTGACCCCTGAGGCTGACGTTAGGCTATGTTGGTGAACAAGGCAAGAATAATTTCCCCACAATGAAAGAAAAAGAAGAAGAACATGGAGAACAGCTTTAAATAACTCTGTGTCTCTTCAGTGCTGTCCATCTTTCTCTAAGGGAAATAAAACAGCTTCCAAGTGCAACTGTGAAATCATGGTTGACAGTCCTTAACTCACCCTGAGAACCAAAGGGATGTGAAAAATTGGCAGGTGACAAATGGCATCTCGTTATTTGAAACGTGAAAAGGTTAGATTTCAGAAATCATCAACCAATGAGATTCATGATCATCTCTGGCAAAATGCTCTCCTAATCCCAACAGATTGTTAAACAGACAGCTTGGGAACATGAAGAAAAAGAAGGGAACATTAGCCATCAGAACTGTTTTACCAAATTCAAGTTATGCCACTGTACACAGACTATTTCTCGCTCATAAAGAGTTATGCACCAAATAAAGAGTCATTGACTTATTATTTCAGGTAGAATAGTTAGGTAACACCATAGCCTATCTTAAATTTCAAAACACTGACCAGGTGTTTCATCCCTAAATGAGCAGATGTCTCTATTTAGTTTCACACATACAACAGTTTTTAATATGATAATCACAAGTTTCTTGCATCTTTGAAGAGCACATAGCTGGTAAGAGCAGTTACTTCGAGCAAGAACTGGAGTGAAAATGATCTTAAGCTGAAGCTCTAGAGAGCTATTCACAAATGTTAGGTTTAGACTTTTAAAAGATGTTAAGTAGGTCTGTAGTAGAGAAGCTATGATTTTATATCAATTCATGGTGAGAGTGTTAAATGGAAGCTCAACAAAAAGGTTGAAGATGGTGACAAAATGAATGTAGCTTTAGACTAAGTCAGCCAAACTCTAATGTGCAGATGAAGAGAGCTGAGAGATATCGGGTGGTCTGCACAAAGTGTGTCATAACACTGGGAGTGGGTGTCACTTCTGGGATCCACAATTTTACTGGGACAGTGACAAATGACAAAAATCTGGAGAGGGCAACAAGACCATTGAGCCCGAGGCCACATCTTCTGAGAAACGGAAGGAGGTGGGTGTTGTTGACAAAGGGAGGCTTAGCTTAGCAGACCAAGGCAGCAGTCCTCAAGTCACGGGACGGCTGTCCCCTGGAAGAGGAGCATCTGGCATCTGGTTTATTTTAAGGGTGGAATCGAGGTCAGCAAGTAGCTTTCTAAGGCTGCAGATTTGTTGATAATATATGGAAAAACCTTTCTCAGAATTTGAGTTGGGCATCTGTTCCATAGAGCTCTCTAAGAGGGAGCTGGTTAACCATTTATCAGCATCTCTGAGCAAAGGAAATCCAGCACAGATAGGAAAATAGAGCGCCTTAGCCCGCAGGAGTGCCAGGGCTAACAGGAAGTAATTGCTTGAGACTCGAGAAGAAAGTCAGCTGTGGACGTTGGCATCAGATGACAGTCACTGGCAGCATCAGTGAAGGCTCACGAGGCAGTGCTCATTCAAGGGAATGTTTGGAAGAAGTAGCCATGATCTGGGACATTGCTGCTCATGAAAACGTAGTGTGGGAAAAGGCTGTAAAGCTCCCCCCCATATGTAATTTTAAACATCTTAGTGGCCATATTTAAATACTAAAATGAACCAGAGGAAATTAACAGTAGCTATTTATCTTACTTAACCCTCTATATCTGGAGTACTATTAGCATGTCAGCATAGACTTTTTTTTTTTTTTTTTTTTTTTTTTTTTGTGAGACTGGGGTTCAAACTCACAACCTTGCACTTGCCAGGCAGGCACTTGTGCCACAGAGCTACCTCCCCAGCCCCCTTCAGCATAGACTTAAAGTTATTAAAATTACTCATGGCTTTTTTTTTTTTTGTGGATTTTTTCTTCTTTGTTTTTGTACGGGGTCTCACTACTGACTCATAGTGATCCTCCTGCTTGTACCTCCCAAGTGCTGGGATTACAGGCATGCACCACCATGCCCAGACTCCATCTTCAGCTCAATGCACTCGGGAGCAGCACCTGCATGACAGGCGGGGCCAGGAACCAAACTCTGGCCCTTGTGCTTCCCTAAGCAAGTGTTTAATCCACTGAGCTATACCGCCTGCCCTCTCATGGGGTATTTTACATTTTTTGCTTCATATGAATTCTTGGAAGCCTAATTTTTGTGTCTTAATCCAGATCAACCCTATTTTGAGTGCCCAGTAGGTAAATACATGTTGTCACTGGCTACCATATTGGACGGAATAAACTACAAGCTAAAGTTATCAAGCAGGACTAGTTAAAAAAAAAAAAAAAAAAAAAAAGAAAGGATTATTAATAAAAAAAGGCTGAGTTATACAAATTACCAAGATACTTTGGAGGCACAGACAAAAGAAAGAGTGTAACACGATGGATTGTTTTCAGTCTAGCAGCCACAAGAGTAACAAGAGCCAGGAATACAGGTGGAGTCTGGCCAAACAGAGCAGAGAATCCAATGGAGGCTGAACTGCACCTGCCCGACTCCTGGTTGCCCTGGCAACCAGATTCCCTCCCCATGCTAATGATATTATAATGAGAACATCCACATGCAAATGAATTAAGTGGTGATTACAGGCAGATCCTCCCTTGTCCCACTCTCTCCACTTAGGAGAGTGGCAGCTGAGAGAAGAGTGGGGCAGAAATTGCACAGAGGAGGAGGTCACAAAAGCCAAGAGTCTGAGTTATGAAGGAAAATGGTTATCTGGAGCCCATTCAATAGACAATGAAGTTATGGAGCTACAGATTCACATTGTTCTGTGTGACTTTCTTTGCTCTTACCATGACTCAAGGGGAGAGAGACCACTCAAGGGAAAGAGGGGAAAGAGCAGCGAGACGGAAGCAACTATAAGAGAGGCACGGTTTGGAGAAATCGGTTCTTTTCCATTTCTCTCCCACCTTTGAAATGAATTACTTACGAACTGTTCTAGCTTTCAACCTATCCATGGGGAGCCACAGTGAAAAACACTGAAATTCTGGGGAAAAGATAAAAATAGAGAAAGAAAGCCTGTCCTTTATTCTTGGTTCTGGTTTGCTCTTAATTGCTTTTTGCAGTTTTCCCCAAGTAGATCAGAGCCACATTGTAATTAATAGTGAATAAGTTGAATACTGAACTTCAGAAACTTGATAACCCTGGCAACATGATGTGGGAATAGTGAGTGTACTGAGATCTTGTATCGTGTAGATATTTTTGGGTTACCAGATGCTTGTTAAGTCTCTCAGGAAAAATATAATAATACATTTAGTTAAGGTATAATTAATGATGGCTTCAGAAAATACTCAGATTAAACAGTTAGGCATGAATTCAAAAATAGATTGTCTTGGAGACCATACCAATAGATATAATGACCTTACCAACACTGTACAACAATATCTGGTCTTCCAATGTTAATTTATATAGAAAATCATAATACAGCCTGCTGTGGAATCATAGACTACTTACCCAGTACTTACTATGTACTGAGAATTACTTCTTAAGCAGCAAAGAATACTGGGAAGTAACCATGACTTTAGTCTATTTTCCAAGTGGAATCATAGTCACTGGTTCACGATAGAGAAAGTGGTAGTGCTAGATACTGTGCCCATCAGCTGGCCTCCGGAATCTTCAATGTATCTTGGAAGAAATTAAGGACAGAGCCTCCAAAACCCCTTCAACGAGATGAATCAATATTTGTTGATAGTTAACAAATGTTCTGTTTTGATATCTAGTAGAACTAGAAATACATTGAAATGATTTCTTAAGACCATCACAATTGATAGCAAATTAATAAGGCAGTCAACTTGTACGGAATGGACAAATCACGCAGGGGACAAAAGGAAGCTGTTGGCTCGGGCCTAGCTGACAAACAGTCCAAAATAAGGGTCTCCAGAAAGGTGCTAAGGAAGGGTTTTGATGTGAGGAAGTTTAATTTTGTAAGAGTATGAAGCATAAGAAGGAGAAAAAACAGCAATTAGAAGCAACTAGTTAAGCTTTTTTTTTTTTTTAGGACCAGGGTATGAACTCATGCCCTTACACTTGCCAGGCAGGCACTTGTGCCACAGAGCTATCTCCCCAGTCCTGTAAGCTATAATTTTTTGATGCAAGTGAATGTATTTAATAATGGTAGCAGATAGGCTAGAGAAAATAATTGAGGTGCAGAAATATCTAAAGCAAAAATTGAAGTGCAGCTCTGGATACTGATGAAATGGGAGAAATGAGGAGAACTGGAAAAAAAAAAAAAAAGATGAGAACTCCAGATTTTGAGCTGGGCATGGTGGCGCATGCCTGTAATCCCAGCACTTGGGAGGCTGAGGCAGGAGGATCAGTGTGAGTTTGAGACCAGCCCAGGCTACAAAAATGAGCTCAAGGCCAGCCTGAACTGAACTGCACAAGTGAGACCCTGTGCAAAAAAAAAAAAGAGAGAACTCCAGATTTAGGCTAGGACTTTCTGCCTCAGTGACTAGGAATGGATGGGAACATTTCACTTTCAGTGACATGATGGCAGTCTCAGCCTGGACACTGCTGACATGTTGGATCAGAGAGTTCTCCATGATGGAGGCTGCCTGTGCCTAGAAGGGTGAGCTTCAGTGCCCTCAGCCTCTACCTACCCGTTGAGAGTAGCAGCAGCACTTGTCATGGGAAACAGATTGCTATGTGTCCCCAAGGGTGGGGTTGTGGGGTTTCAAGGAGTGATGCATATAAAAATCAGCCTTCAAGAAACACCAGTACAAAGAAATAAAAAACAAAGCAGACTGAGGTAGGGTTGGACACTGAGAAAGAAATCTCCCAGGTCTGGGCAGTGCATCCTGGGAATCTCAGAGCGATAAAAACAGAGTATGGACACGTAAAGACTATATCAGTTCAAAAAAAAGAAAAGAAAAAGAAAAAAAAGCCGGGGGTGGTGGCTCATGCCTGTAATCCCAGCACTCGGGAGGCTGAGGCAGGAGGATCGGTGTGAGTTCGAGACCAGCCTGGGCTACAAAAGTGAGCGAGCTCAAGGCCAGCCTCAACTGCATAGCAAGACCCTGTCTCAAAAAAAAAAAAAAATACTATATCAGTTCATAAAGAAGCAACAATAATGAGATACTTGAAGCGGAAGTTTAGAACAACAACCAGCATAGAGTTCTGGACGATGCAAAATTCAAACAGAGAAAGAAAAGGCACCACGGAAGCATCAGAGGCAGCATGCTGAGGAGATTGAGTAGGAATCCGAGCTGGGTTCCCAGATTCTCCAAAGGAGGAAGTTGAAGGAGGAAAAGCCTGAGCAGGCAGCGTGACAGAAACCGTGGGCAGGACTGACGTGTGGATCCAGGGGCCTCACCAAGAAAACGACAGCAGGGTCTCTGTGGATGGCAGAGGGGGTGCAGATGATGGTGCTGAAAGGAGACGTGAAGCAGTTAAAGAATGAGGAGAAGCCGTGTGTGGTGGTACACGCCTGTAATCCCAGCACTCAGGAGGCTGAGACAGGAGGATCAGTGTGAGTTCGAGACCAGCCTGGGCTACAAAAGTGAGCTCAAGACCAACCTAAACTGCATAGCGAGACTCTGTCTCAAAAAGAAAAAAAAAAAAAGAATGAGGAGAGTATGGTGACCTGGTGGAGGCTGTGATGTGTGTGGGGGCGGGGCGGGGAGCTTCGACGCTGAAGATTAGAAGAGAATGAGGACACCGAGAAAACTGCAAGGTCAATTAGAGAGGAAAAATTTGCCTTTCTCAGATGTGAAATAACAGAGCAAGGTTTTGAAAAGGCGAGCAGACAGGAGCCACACTAAGAGACAGCAAAGGCTGTGTTCCAGGGAAAACCCCAGGGGCTCAATTTGATCTTTCCAACAAGAAGGCTGAACTACAGGGCTACATGTCTGCCTCTTAACACTCTTCCTGAAGATTCTTAGGAGGAGGGCAGACAGAAAACACAGTCCACAGATCTACTTTATCGCAAAAGTGAGAATCGAAGCTCAAAATACTTCTGAAGAGGAAAGACTTTGCACCGTTCGTCTTTTGTACTGGAAATGCACAATAATTACTGCAAAAACATATGCAGTTTTGTTTAAAGAAAGGCAAGGGCTGGGAAAGAAAAATGCGGTTTTTTTGGTCTTCCCTCATGAAGGAATTCTAGAATGACATTGTGTGCAGTTTTTAAGCACATTATCTGTGGGTGTGAGACCGCATAAAATTGATCTTTTGCCAGTTGCCTGAGTCAGTTGTTTAGAAGTTGAAGCCAGAGGACCATAGTAGTCATAAGTTAGTGCAAATGAGGGGGGATTTCTTCGACAGCTTGTGAGAGAAGTGGATTGTAAGTCTATGAAGTCATCCAGTATGTTTAGCGTGTCTAGTGTACAATCTCACCTCCTCAGAGAAAAGACTTTTCAACTACTAAAACTTCTCATGGAACTTACTTTCTGTTATTTCTTTTATCAACATTTCCATCTGCCTCTGCACTTACACTTGATTAGAATCAGAGGTGCTTACTATATACAGAAATGCTAAGATTATTGCTAATTTTTTTACGTGATATGAAAACCACACATATTCATTCACTGCAACTTTTAGAGTAGTGTCTACACTACTGTCTGTGCCTCAGAAAATCTCCCAACACAACCTTGGAAGTTGTTTACCATCAGCAAATTTAATCGAAGCCTAAGTAATACCTGCTTTTCGGCAAAGAAACTCTATATAAAATTCAGAAAATGAAATGGTGGGTGATGGCACATAGCTTTATTTCCAGTAATATGGAGACTGATGCAGCGGGATGGTTAGAAATTTGAGGGTACCCTGGGCTTCATAGTGAGTTCAAGGCCAGTCTGAGTCATAGAGTAAGACCCTGTCTTAAAAAACAGAACAGAACAGAACTAGGAAATCTAAGCGTTGAACACAACATGCACAACTGGTTTTCATTTAATTGATTTTATAAGCTTTTTTCCCCCAAGTCATAGAACAATACATTAAGGATTTCAGAAATTTTAATCATAAAGCCTTACTATGATTTATCTGTCTTTCTTCTTTTGCATTGCCTTTTCAGTTGCTTCATGAAAAAGTACTTTAAAAAAAAGAGTATGTACTGAAATGATTTGCTGGAAAATATGTGCAGTGCATACTAAGATATTCCATCTAAAGCATTTAATTTGAGTGAAATGCACTATACTATAATTGATATTATAAGATCATAACTATGCATAGGCAAAGCCTTCCTGGGTTCTTTGCCTGTGTTTCTGCACAGGGAAAGGTGCATTCCATATACATTCCAACACACACATACACATTTATCTTGGTTTGTTTGCTTCTGAGTACAGACACTGTGTTACGTGTTAAGAGTGTCACAAGTCCCTGTCCTTCTGGAGATAAGCTTCATTGTGGGAGGCAGCATCCAAGCAAATGAACAAATAGCATAATGTCACAAATGGGACAGAAACAGGACTTTAGGGGAGAAGATTGGGTGACACGATAATGTCTATATACAGTGTATTTTTCGAAGTGTCCTTGTTGCTTAGATAGGTAATGTTATATGTCATAGTATCGCACATACAATTATGCTGGATTAAAACAAAACCTTACTCAATAAAGTTAGAATTCTGTTTTGAGTGCCCGATGCAAAAAGCACACAGATATTTAAAACCCAAATAAATTTATTTTAGCATAATCTTCTGTCAGCATTTGGTCTAGCTATTTAAATTATGTTTAATTCCAACCCATTGACTTTACAGGAAAAACATTGAAAAAGTTTAACCACTTAATGTTCATATATTTCGTTTCACTTAAAATGTAAGCATCAAGTTAGAGGCTGGAGAGCTAGCTCAGTGATGTAAGAGCCTGCCTGACAAGAGAAAGGACCAGGGTTCAATCCCTGGTGCTATATGGTCTGCCAGCCTCACCCCAGGCCTGCCAAGCTGGCCATAGAAATATGGTGTGGTGGTGCATGCTCGTAATCTCTGGTTATAAACAAGGACATAAAACTATGGTACAAATTCTAGAATTTGACCCAGTAAAAATATTTTTTGTTGTGTATGGCCAGCTCAGCCTACCCTGGGGGTGGGGCTGGCATGGCATATGGTGATAGGGATCGAACTGTGGTCCCTGTGCATTTGCCTAAGCTTGCCAAAGCAGGTGTTTTAAACCACTGAGCTATTTGGAAAGTTTTTTTTTTTTTTTTTGTGCAATACTGGGGACTGAACTCAGGACCTTGCACTTGCCAGTCAAATGCTTATTCTACTAAGCTATCACCCAGCTCCAACTTTAGAAATATTTTAAAAGACAGAGGAATTAACAGAAGCCATTAAAATAAAATGACCAACCATCCAACAGCTAGCAAACGTTTAGTATTGCAACAAGCCCCGTGAAGACGAGAGAAGGTGCACTAACTACGCTGCTGGTTGCACTTGGGATTGAAATTTAGATAGAAGTGAGATGAGAAGTCTACATTTCTTGCAGGTTAAAGCAAGAACATGTATGGAACCCAAATTCTAATTCACCCGAATGTTGAGTGTGTGCGTGTGTGCGTGCGTGTGTGTGTGTGTGTGTGTGTGTGTGTGTGTGTGTGTGTGTGGACATACCTCATGGTGTTTTGAAGTCAAACAATACTTGGGTATGAATGGCAGGTTGATTGATGTTGGGAGGTAATATAAGAACATAGCTTCTTTATTCTTTTCCTGTTTGTCTTAACCCAATCTATCTTATATATATATATATATATATATATATATATATATATATATATATATATATTTTTTTTTTTTTTTTTTTTTTTTTAGATTACTACTTAAAGGAAACTGACCGAAAGGGGACAGATGCCTTGGCCGTACCTCTGTCCTCAGCAGCTGCCCACGAGGGCCTGAGTGGTGGTGCGCCCTCACGTGGCCCACATTGTTCCCCCCTCATGGAACACTGATTGCGCTAACCCACTTTATGAGATCCAGCAACATCTGGTGGCATTGGCACCCTTGTTATGTCAGACTGTCACTCAATGTCACTGCATGAATGTGTCCCAGGTCCAGTTGGGGTGTGTGACAATAAAGCCCACATTAGCAAATGTTGCAGGTGGGGGCGGGCAGGGGCATTCTTGGGCCTCCTCATAGGGTGCGGCGGAGTGAGCAACAAAGGGAGGTGGCCGGATGCACAGAAGTGCTGATGCCAGAAGGTCTGACACGCCGCAGGCGGTACGTGACATCTTGTGGCTTCTGGCTGTTGTTGGGTGTGACGCATGTCACCCTCATGATGGATGAGCTTCACATCTTCCCCATTATATCATATCTGTAAGAAATTCCCTTTTCCTCAAATGTCTTTTTGTTTCCCCACCCCTGAGCCACAGATGGCACCTGCCCACGCATCCCCTTTGTGTGAAGTCTACAGAGGACTTCGCCATTCTTCTGGGACCCTGCGTATGGTTGAATTACTAGCATTCAATTAAGTCTTGAAATTATGGCTTTGGGCAGTTTAACCTCTTTCAAGAGAGTGATGAAAACTATCCTTGCCATTTAGGAATTTCCTGAGGTGTCTCTGATACATTTTGTTAAGATCTGAAAGGATTGAATCAGTAGATAAAACAAAGGGGACTGTTTTCACCTACCTATTTTGGAGTTAAACTATTCTTTATAAAGCAAATAATATTCTTTTTGTGAATAAGTGTATTGAATACGTATGTGAATTCCTAACAAATCAGAAAGTAACTTCTTAATTGCAAGTTGTAGCTTGACAATATGAGAATTCCTATAAAGTACAGAGAATAAATATGCACCCACTGGTAGTAGCCCAGAGTTATCGCTTCTCTCGTCTGACTTCAGTTTGGTGGCATGGATTTTACAAGTCTGATTTATGAAGCCAATATTTTTTACTTAGGCAAAACTGCAGTGATGAGTAATGTCAGAAGGAACAGATTGCTTAAGCACAGCCTTTCCTGTTCCTTTCTTAGGATTTTTCCAAGCATGACACTAACACAGGGCCTAAGTGATAGTTATAGATAAATCAGTGAATCAGCACAGAGACTTTCTTCTAAGTGACAGTGGGTGGCTTGACCACCCTGGAGGAAGGTTTAAGGCAATGTCTGGATATCACGAGGTTGAGGCAACAGGTCTAGCAGGGTGAAGAGCACGCAAATTCCTGGAAAGTTCAGATGGGTTCTAAATAATCAGTTTGAGACTGCAAGCACCACGTCAGATGAGTTGAGGAGGTGGGTGGAGGCGCGTACTTTAAGGGTTACCAGTGACGTGAGATGGCCATGTGTGTGCACACATAGGGCTAGAAAGAGTCTTGGAGAAAGCCAGTGTCACGAGGAATATTCATTTGATAGAGGAGATCAGAAGGCAATCAACATGGGGAAGTTAGTGAGAGGGAGCCAAGAACCTGGACAAATGCGAGTAGGGAGATCAAAGGAGCCAGGGACATCATAAATAGCAGGCTCCAGTCCAGTGTTGCAGAAGGGCTGAGGATGTTAGAAGTGTGAGCTGGTGAGGTGACAGCTACCATCGACACCGAGCATAGCAAGAGCATGCTGTCTTACCTGACACTTACTAAAGAGATGTCCCAGAGACTTTCGGATACACTCTGTATAGATCACCAAACTTGGAAGGACAGATACCAAATCAATGGGGTTTAATATGGTGTCCGTTCCAGTTATCCATATTTGTCCCTTCTCTTAAATGACTGTACTTGTTTTCCAAATCACCAAACCTGTGAATTGCTGGGTGCTCTTTAAAAGTATAATTCTAGGGCATGGGGAGATAGCTCAGTAGAATAAGCACTTGCTTGGCAAGTGCAAGGTCCTGAGTCCAATCCCCAGTACCTCCAAAACAAGCAAACAGGCAAACAAACAAACAAACAAACAAAATGTGACTTGATTCCTCTTCCGCAGTCTTGACAATAAATTTTTTAAGTCTTGACAATAAATTTTTTTCTTACTGGAGCACCCAGGCTATTCTTAGTATTATAGTTTTTTGTTTGTTTGATTTTGGGGTTTTTTTTTGCCATACTGCGGACTGAACTCAGGACCCTGCACTTGCCAGGCAAGTGCTTATGCCACTGAGCTATATCCCCAGCCCCATTCTTGGTATTATGGTATTTTAGAAGTCTGACTAGTGAAAACTATTGTTTTTTTCCTTATAGATCTTACTTATCTACTTGGATGTACATGGGCCAAATATATATACATATATACATGTATATATATATATATATATAATTTTCAGACTATATCTGTATATAAATACATTAGGCAGCAGGCACATACTATATACATTTGAATGACTGGGTGAAGATCTAAGACTTAAGATCGTACCAAAGAAGCATAAGCTAATGTTTCAAACTAGCTTAATACATGTGAAAAGAATTTTCAAGAAAAGCAACACGTAATCTGTTTTAAGTAGAATGCTTAGAGATATGCAAAACTTGCAGTTAGCACATTCTGCGTGATGGAATGACTTGATAACTTACGGTTCAGTCACTGTGTGGACCAAGGCTGGCCTCGGTGGCACTGATGGCCTCTGCCACCCTCCTCTCACTTAACTGTGAAAGGCCTGAAGGATTCCTGTGGGAAGCCACACAAAACCATACAAGCAGCTCAACTGCCTCCTTCCTTGCAATTCTAAATCACATAGAATTCTGAAGTAGTAGGAGTATTTGAATTAAAAATATCAGATAAAGGATATTTTGGGAAAAATTTTTGTCATAGAAAGTTCCTTGTTTTCATTTTTACTTTGTGTGTGTGTTTTTTTTTTTTTTCTCTTCGTTGTTATTGTTTTTTTTTTAAGAATTTTTTATTTTATTTTATTTTTTTATTTTTTTCTTGTTTCAGAACTTTTGTTTGTTTATTTATTCATTTTTATGGCCGGCTCAGCCAGCCCTGAGGGCAGGGCTGGCTCAGCATGTGGTGCCAAGGATCGAACCATGGTCCCTGCAGCCACCTAAGCTTTTCTAAGCAGGCGCTTTAGACCACTGAGCCATCCTGGTGGGCCCTGGTTGTTACTGTTTTGTTTTGCTTTTGTTTTTGTTTGCAAGACAGTCTCATTATATAGTTCAGGCTGGCAGTGGTCTTCCTGCCTCAGCTTTTCTTGAGCACTGGGATTACAGGCAGGTACCACCATGCCTGGCTCACAGCAAGTTTCTGATCTTAAAAAAGTATATTGGAACTGTCTGGAAAAATCTTCTGTCCACCTTTATGATGCAACAGAAAACAAAGTTCAAAAGCTAACTGAAAATTACTTTTAGAAAATAAAAGCCGGAACTTGTAAAAAAAAAAAAAATCAAATCTAATGACTTCCAAGTAAAGATTCTAACTACTGTATGTGTAGCTTTCAAAAAGTTGCTGAATAGCTCGGCGTGGTGGCTCATGCCTGTAATCCCAGCACTCAGGAGGCTGAGGCAGGAGGATTGGTACGAGTTTGAGATCAGCCTGGCCTACAAAAGTGAGCTCAGGACCAGCCTCAACTGCATAGCGAGACCCTGTCTCAAAAAAAAAAAAAAAAAAAAGAAAGAAAAAAAGACACACACAAAAAAGTTGCTGAACAAAGAAGTGTAAGAGTGTAGTTTGTGGCACTGCCGAGCCATTTCTGGACCCCAGACCCCAGGTACATGAAACAACAACGTTAGAGAACTACTTCAGTCCCACCAAAGTCTTGGGCTTAGGCCAGTCACTAAATCATGAGACAGCAAATCAAACTGCATATTTATAACTTTGAAGTTTCTAGTACATGGATGAAAGGCACCTTAAGCATCGTTATTAGAAATATGATGCTGTTCTCTCAGCAAAATGGTGATTTGATTGCTCTTAAGAAAATATGGGCTTTACTTCTTGACAAAAATGCTCCTAGAAAGCCAAAAAATACATGGACAGAAAATTGGAGAGGCTCTCCAAGCCCTCAGAGGCTTCTTAACATCAGCACTATTGACATTTGGGTTTGAAAAATTCTTTCTTGGCATTAGCAAGGAGTGTTGTGCATATCACAGAGTGTAGAGCTGCATAGATACCAGCAGCCCTCTGTCCCCGGTTGTAACAACCAAGATGACACCAGTTAGTTTTCACATGTCCCAGGTGGCACAAAGCCAGTTGTCCTTAGCTGTGAAAGTGCTCTCCAGCAGCAAGAAGCACTCAGAGGCATGGACTCCACTGGAACTCCAGTTGGCCAGACTAATTCCTTTGGCTTTTTGGAACAGTAAGAGGCAGGAGATAGAGCTCAGGGGTACAGTCCCTGCCTGGCGAGCGTGAGGTTGTGCGTTTGATTCCTGGTAACAGAAAAACAGGTAGAAATATTTATTGATACAGGAAAAATAACACTACACTGTTTATTTAACTGCATAGTGAGATCCTGTCTCAAAAGGACAAAAATCAGTCAATCAATCAATCAATAAAAGGTCCCTGAAGAGTTCCCCATCATTGCCACACGATTTTATTTTATTTTATTTTAGCTACTTGATCATTTTCAGTGATGGATAGTGTTCATTTCTTTCCCTATCCTAAGGATTTTTGTTTTGTTTTTAATTTTGGGGGAGTTTTTCCAACAGCCTGCACCTATGCCTCTGGCAATGAGTCTAAGGATATCGTACAGGGAGGTGACTTCAGGGTTTTGCACAAAGCCTTTCTCTCAGAAGCCCTTCCTGGTGAAAAGGCACAGGCTTCAGTGTCTTCACTTTTCTTTTTTTTTTTTTTTTTTTTTTGTGTGTGTGTGTGTTTGAGACAGGGTCTCTCTATGCAGTTCAGGCTGGCCTTGAGCTCACTTTTATAGCTCAGGCTGGTCTCGAACTCCCACCAATCCTCCTGCCTCAGCTTCCCGAGTGCTGGGATTACAGGTGTGTGCCACCACACCCAGCTGGAACCATGGATTATTAATTTGCTCTTTCTCGTCTTTCTGCAGGTATGAGCTTACATTTCTGATCACCATCTGTTCTCATGTGCTTCTCTCTGTTTTATGAGTTGCCACCCTCATTTTCTCTCTGGTGTTCTGTTCCTAAAGAGTAGTAGCAGAGAGCTAGGTTCGTTGACCTGAATATGATGCAAGTCGTATGAGGTCATATATAGGGGCACATTTTTAAAAGAATGAATGAATTAATTATAAAAGAGAAGTGTCTAAGAATCTTAAGAACTTTTTTTTTTCTCTAAGAATGAGCAGCCTTCATTTAGTGCACAGTAGTATGCCCCCTATTCACTTCAATCCACATCTCATCTCTCATGATGGCCTTGTTGAGTGGTACCTCCCCCGCCTGCAGTGACAAATATTTAATGAAAGGAACTTCCCCTACTTTTTTCCCTGTTCCCCTTATGCATTAACTTAATTACTTCATTTCAACAAGCAAAAACTGCTTTTGCAAATGCTACCTCAATATATTCCACTCTTGAAAACTCTATCAGTACATTGATTTACAGAGAAACATTTTGAAAGACTAAAGTTTTGGGGATGGATTATTAGAGGAGGAGGAGGAAGCAGAAGCAGAAGCAGAAGGAGAAGGAGAAGGAGGAGGAGGAGGAGAAGGAGGAGGAGGAGGAGGAGG
>PVJA010006863.1:0-25207 GCA_004027025.1 Myocastor coypus | reverse complement strand
AGAACAGACATTTGGCTCACACAGTGAAAATGTTGTTTATGTGCTTCTCTTCTTCAGAGCTGGTGAGAACTGTTTCATATTTGGTCATTTCGATGTAATGGCGTAGAAATTTTGCTTACTGCAAAGGAGAAAATAAAGACATTTTACTTGCTTTGTGGTGCACTTGATTTCTCATGGACTTTCTTTTCTTTTTTTTTTTTTTTTTTCTTCTTTTTTCTTTTTTGGACAGAATTTTCTGTGTGCTGAAGACATTCTGTTCTAGTGAGCCCCGCACTTCTTATTCATGGCAATTACATTCACATCTTTGATCTTGGATGAGATCTCTTGTGCATATTTTGTTCTATTTATGTCTTTGATCTGGTTTCTTGTGTTTTTTTTTTTTTTTAACGTTGTGTTTTTTATTCAAAAGACATTCAGCCTACAATATTTAAAAAGGGATAAAAGGTGACATTTAGTTTATCCATATGACATTGTCTTTTTAGGCATATGGATAAATTAGGCTGTCTTTATATCTCTCAACTCCTTCTTTCAATATACAGATAATTTGTGTTTCTTTTTAAGCTGTCATAACAGTGGAAAGCTTTACAATCAGACAGACTACAACATGGTCTATGCAGCCCAGCTCTATAGCTTGACATTCTCATTCTATCTGATCTTCCAATGTCTGGATGCTGATACAACCATAGCAGGGTAAAGAAACAAGCTCATATAGAGCACCTGCTGCTTATGGGAAACTTAAATTTTCTGATGTACTTGTGATTCACATAATCATTTGAATTAATATGCATTTGTTTTCTCGCTCACATAAGACATCACTCTATAGGCAGGTTTCAAGAACTCACCTCGGTGGCTTTAAGGTGATCTATGTTACTGAGGGGAGATTAAATCATAAGATAACAGCTAGCGGCTGCTGTACTGATGTAAAGGGCTGTGAATAAGGGGGCCGCATGGGACCTGGGAATGTACATGACAAAAATTGGTCACCATGGCAACATTTGAGCAGTGGGAGACAGGGAGCTGAACTGAGCAACACAGAACTGCAGTGGCCTGATTGAAAAGAATTGCCTAGGATTTAGCCTGACAGCCTTGTTATGTAATATGTTTTCTGTGCTATGCAAATGACTACAGAAATGTGAGAATCCAAAACAGTCTATAAATCCAGACTGCAATAAAAAATATGCACCTTTCGTGGGAGGGTAAGATTAGGTATTGCAATTTGTAGCAAGCCGGAGGGTTTTTGTTCCTAATGATCGGGGACTGTGAGCATTATGCAGGTATTTCTTTATAAAGCCCTGTCTATAAACAAGATTTCCATATTCTAAAGCCCTATTTATGCAAACACTAAATATCATCTTACAAAAGCAAGAAAAAACAAAATTAGGAGGCACAGAAAAGTGGCATAACTGTAAGAAACTGTTAAAATGAACAGCTCCATGGTAAGCCTCATTAGAGGCAAATATAATTGAATGAAGTTTTTCTTTTAACTCATTTCTAGCCTGTCATTTGGTTTTTGAATTATTTGGATAATTGTCCCCTTTTTCATTTTCAATTGATTTTTGCTACACAGAGTAACAAAGGCCAAATGATATATTTTTTTTCTGCTTTGTGTGTGGACAGCACGAAGGGGCTGGTAAAGGGTATGTTTGCCATGTGAACATAATCAAAGCAAGTAGAATATAACTTATTCAAAGCGATAAGGAATAATGATACCTCAGTTCATAAATCGTGTAAATATGAAGTCCCTTTTTATGTTTCAGTAGTGCTAAGCATACAAACATTTTATGTATCATGAAGAGAGAGATTACAATGAATCTTGGAGCTCAGCGCTCTTTTCTTGCTAAGCTGTACATATGCAATAATGCAATAATAAAATTAGTCGCAATTTTAGACAAGAGTAGAGTTTATATTTAGTGAGCACGATGTATACCCCAGATACTTTTTTTTTTGTTTTTGTCTTTTTGAGACAGGGTCTCGTTATGCAGTTGAGGCCGGCCTTGAGCTCACTTTTGTAGTCCAGGCTAGTCTCGAACTCGCACCAGTCCTCTTGCCTCAGCCTCCTGAGTGCTGGGATTACAGGCATGAGCCACCACGCCCGGCTTATTCCAGATACTTTTAGTGCTTAAAATATTTCTCTAAGAGGGGTATAGTCATTTTCCTCCTTGGCAGATAGAGATTTATAAAGATACACAAATAATAAACTGCGGAGCTTTGATTAGTACCTAGAACAAGCTGGCTCCAACACCTTTTGTTAGTGTAGCTCCTCCGTGTTACAGGGTCAGGTCACTTCTTAGAGAGATTACGCCTCTCTGCGCCGATGACCATCCTCTCCCTCTGTCTCAGTCGCTTTGTGCCAGCTCCAACTGCAGCCCTGCCTTGGAGCCAGAACCTCCAACTTGCGCCCTGGTTCTGCAAACCCCCTTTCCCTATTTTGCCTAAAGCGCACCATCTTGCCTAACGGACTTGCACTTCCCGTTGAGTTTCCTTCTCTCACGATAACGTCTCAGTTATGCTCCTATTTTATTCGGCTCAGCTAGATTAAGGAAAAGAATTTGTCTTGGATTTGGTCTTGAACGTCCTCGCTGAAGCGCTGTGTGTGAGTGCTGGTGGTACCAAAACTCAACCAGCTAAAGGGGAGAACTGGCAGGGAATAAACAGAACCCGGTAGATTTCTTTTTCCTTCCTTCCTTCCTTCCTTCCTTCCTTCCTTCCTTCCTTCCTTCCTTCCTTCCTTCCTTCCTTCCTTCCTTCCTTCCTTCCTCCTCCTCCTCCTCCTCCTCCTCCTCCTCCTCCTCCTCCTTCTATTATGGCCAGCTCAGACTGCCCTGGGGGTGGGGCTGGCACAGCATGTGGGGCCAAGGATCGAGCTGAACCGCAGTCCCTGTGGTTGCCTAGCACGTTAGACCACTGAACCATCTTGCCAGCCCCTCCTCCCAATGTTGTTTCTGCAAGGTATTTGTTTGTTGGAACATTCCACCACCTACTCATCTTTTTTTTTTTTTTAGTGTATTATTTTTATTTTTTGTTTTTCTATTAATTTTAACGAAAAGAAATAACAATGAGACAATTTCACAACAGGATAGTAGGACATTTCCAGTAATCAATATATTGCACATTGCTGTCTTCCAAGTATTCGTTCAGAGTATAAGGTACAGATCTGATATCATGTGTAAACACTATTAGTACAAATCTTTCTTCTCACTGAATCAGGAGAAAGTAGCTGTATACATAGTCCAGTAGTCCATAACTGATAACTTGTCATGGGTTATCAGCACAACTGGTAATGTTGGAAGCTGTAGAACTCCAAATAAATTCAACCCAACTAAAAACACACCCAGACATATAGTAAAGTTCCCAGAAGTCAAGCAAAAGAACAATATACTAAAAGCCACTGAAAGAAAAAGAAGTAAATCACATTTGTGTTTGTATTTGAAGGAATATTCATCTTTATTATGACTGAAGAACTTTGGTATGTTTCCCACTTGGGCATATAATGGTATTATGAACATTCTGATATTTATCATTTGGGAAATGCATGAATAGTCTTCTTTTTTTTTTTTTTTTTAAGTTTTTTTTTTTTTTTTTTTTTTTTTTTTTTTGGTTATTTTTTTTTTTTTTTTTTTTTTTTTTTTTTTTTAAGTTTTTTTTTTTTTTTTTTTAATGAGAACTCAGGTTTTTTTATTTTATTTTATTTTATTTTATTTATTATTATTATTTTTTTTATTCTTGTTTCAGAACACTTGTTTGTTTATTCACTCATTTTTATGGCTTGCTCAGCCCACCCCGAGGGCAGGGCTGGCGCAGCATGTGGTGCTGGGGATTGAACTGCGGTCCCTGAAGCCGCCCAAGCTTTCCCAAGCAGGCGCTTTAGACCACTGAGCCATCCCGCCGGGCCCTGAATATTCTTCTTTACATGCTTGGGTGGGGCATGGGCTACTCTTAGGGTCAACTCTTGACAGAAGAGATTGTCAAAGAGTTTGCAAACAGAGTTGCATCATTTGCTTTCCCACCCACAGGAAGCATGGGAAAATTCCAGTTGCTCCACATCTCCTGTGGTGCGTGTGTTATCACTAGTTTTAATTTTAGCCATCCCCAAGGCTTAGGGTAGACTGAATTAGACTGAAGGCATCTGGTAAATAATAATGCTAAGAGAGCTTTCCATATACTTTTTCCCCCTCATTTTTAATGTTTAAATTTCATTTCAAAAAGCAGTTCCATAGTCTGCAAATGTGACAATTAAAATCTGTGTTAGTGCACGGCAGTCTATAGCAAGTCTACAAGCCAGTCAGATATTATGTGACATTTCAATGGGTGAAAAAGTGTATAAAACTGTATATGTAAGAACAAATCGTTAATGGCCTAGCATAGTAACATGCTTTCCATTAATACGGGTATCTGCTGTGAAGGAGGAGTCTCACTCATTTTCTATTCTGTTATTGCTCTTTCCTCTATTGGTTTATAGACATTGATTTTAAATGGCAAATTGATGAATTCATAGATCAAAGAAATAGGCAATTTTCTGCTCATTTTCTCTCTTTGCCCATATTTGTTTTCTTCTCTCATGGCACTGAAAATATTTGGAAAGATACAGTCTAGTGTGCTGTAATGAGACGTGTGAAATACAGGGCCTAAAATAAGGTAGGAATTTATATGTATTCTATGTAACAGTATAAATAGCCTAGGATATAGAATGACCCAGCGGTGCTGGACTGAGACTGCCTTCTTTCCAGGCCCTGAAATCCTGAAAATCACCTTCCTTCCTAGAGAGGAGAGTCGATCTCTGTGTCTGTGTGTCTGGCCTCAAGGATAAAAGGCAGGAGGAGGGCACATACTTCTTCACTCTGTAAGTGATGTGAAACTTGTAGACTTCAGCTGTCATTTGGCTAGTCTACGTTTGATTCGGATTTAATCAATTTTACCTGAGCAATAGTACTTGTAATCTCATTGGTTGGCCATACTTTTGCCCCACCTCATGGCCACCTAAGGAAGTTCCCACGTTCTCTACCACCTTAGACCTGCCTCACCCACTGCCTGGTTTTCCTCTACAAACGTCCCAGGAAGAGAGAGCTTCCCAGGATCACCTGCTGGGTGTAGGGCTTCCTTCCCTCTCTTGGACTGAAGTTTCTTTCCCCCAATAAATGTATTCCTCCGTGTGTTCCTAAAATTCATTCTTTAGTTTTAGAGAACACAAACTCGTCCCAGGAACCTTTCAGGTTGGGATTCTCATTTCTTCCCCTATATCATTTGGAGGTCCTCGTATCACTAACATAGTGGAGGCACAGGAGAAAATCATTACACTTGAGCCTTTGTTATCACTGTTGTTTCTCAACAATTAACTAGGAAATAAAAGAGAGGATTAATCAAGTAGGCACCGCCAGTGTGTATTTCTTTTAGAGTATAAGAGTACAGGTATGGGGGCTGGTGAGATGGTTCAGCAGTCTAAAGCACCTGCTTAGGAAAGCTTAGGCAACTGCAAGGACCGCGGTTCGATCCAGCAATAATAAAATAAATTTATATATATAAATTTTTATTTTATTTTATTTTACTTTACTTTACTTTATTTTATTTTACTTTACTTTATTTTATTTTATTTTACTTTACTTTATTTTATTTTACTTTACTTTACTTTGCTTTACTTTATTTTATTTTATTTTATTTTATTTTATTTTTAAAGAGTACCAGTATGGGCATCAATGAAAAAACAAAGGGAGGTTTGTGAGACATTTCAGGTATGATGTTTATCCCTACTTTTGAAAGTTCCCAACAGTTGTGAAGATTCTCCCTTCCCTTGTGAACTCAGGGTGCGAGTCAGTATTTCTGCCATGTATCCTCCCTCCAACGTTCCCACTTCGTTACTGAGCCTCTCGTGTGCGTGGTCCTGAGCATCCCGCTCACCAGGCGTGATGACCTCCCGCTGGAGAAGTGTGCAGCTGGTGCCCAGGTGCCAGCATGAACCCCAGCAGGACGCGTGCTCCTTGTACCAGGTCTGGAGGTGGGAGCCGAGATGCTCCTCCTGTATCTGAGCCCGCCTTTTCTGAGTTGCAGACTCGAGGCAGTTTCTGTGATCCCCTATGGTCAGACCCAGGACAGTCAGTGCTTAGGATGGCAGTCTTTATGCTGGGAACAAAGGGACAACGCAGGCACTCTGGAGCCAGCAGGGCATTAGAGGGAACCCTGGGGTCCATGCTACGAAGATCAGAGGCTGGAATGAGTTGCCACACAGACAGAGCTGGGGCCGGGGAGGACGTAGACCTGCTTAGAACTGTGATGGCGATAACAAGACAGCGTGACTTATCTTTCTGCCTCTTCTCTCTCACCATCACTCATTAGGTCATTGGAAGGGTACTTGGTGTACAGTAAGATGCTGGTTCACAGACATAATTCATTCTGCAAACATATGTGCAATCCAAGGTGCTGTATAACAAAGTGATTTCCAAAGTATTTCCAAAAAATCATGGTAGCTCTCACGATTGCTTTCTTATCCCCAAGTATTCATATGCAAGGATTGTGGTACTGTAATATAATATAAAAAAGAAAAAAGATACAGAATATAAGAAAAAAATGAACAAACTAACCTGCACGTACCTAGCAAAGCCTTCATGGCTCGTGTGAGAAAGACGAGAGTGAGAAGGGTGACCGTGCAGGACAGCTTTTCTTATCACAGTGGGACCACTGCTAGCTGTGGGCTCGGTGTAATCTTTTTCTTTTTGTGTGACTTTAACAAGGGAACCATTCAATGCCACTTGCTTTTGCTGTTTTTTCTGAGAATTTCAAAGAAATGTGACATTGCTTGACCATTAAACAGGTTCATTGCTGGGCGTGGTGGCTCACGCCTATAATCCCAGCACTCAGGAGGCTGAGGCAGGAGGATTGGTGCGAGTTCGAGACCAGCCTGGGCTACAAAAGTGAGCTCAAGACCAGCCTGAACTGCATAGCAGGACCCTGTCTCAAAAATACAAACAAACAAACAACAACAACAAAAACCAAAACAGGTTCATCACTTGCATCATTGCAGCTTTATCCACATGGTTTTACACAAAATTTTGCAACTTTCCCCCATTTCCATAGCTCCCTAATCTCATTTGAAGTGGAGGATTCCTCTATCTTCTATTCCTCCTCCTCTGCAAGTGAGATCTCCAAATATGTTGCTTTTGGGAGATGATCAGCCACAGTCATGGGAAGACAGAGAGAGAGAGAGGGAGAGAGAGGAGGGAGAGACAGACAGACAGACAGACAGGTAGATAGAGAAAGCAAACCACTGGCTCATTTATGATCATGTCATATACTACTTGGATTATAAAACATCATTCATAAAGTTTTTTTTCTTTTTTTTTTTTTGTCTTTTTGAGACAGGGTCTTGCTATGCAGTTGAGGCTGGCTTTGAGCTCACTTTTTTAGCCCAAGCTGGTCTCGAACTCGCACCAATCCTCCTGACTCAGCCTCCCGAGTGCTGGGATTACAGGCATGAACCACCACGCCCAGCTATAAAGTTATTTTTTTTTAAACTTGAAATTTATTTATTTATTTATTTATTTATTTTTGTCTTTTTGAGACAGGGTCTCACTGTGCAGTTCAGGCTGGCCTTGAGCTCACTTTTATAGCCTAGACTGGTCTGGAACTCACACCGTTCCTCCTGCCTCAGCCCCCCGAGTGCTGGGATTACAGGCATGTGCTACCATGCCCGGCTTCATAAAGTTAAAATGCATCAAAAATGTTGGCTTGTGTTGAAGAATGCTCTCAGAACAAGTTACTCGCAATCCAAAGTTTTACAGTACATACACAATGGAGAGCTACTAAGTCATTCATAAAAAGGATGCGTTTGAGTCATCTGAAGGAAAGCAGATGGATCTTAAGACCATAGCATTGTGTGAAATGCATCAGACGTGGAAGGTTCAACATGGGATAGTTTCTCTTATATGAGAAGCCTGAAGTGTGAATAATTTAAAGAGAAAAGGAAGAGATAAAGATAAGAAACAGGGAGATCAACAAAATGGAAATGGGAAGGGGATCTGAGAGAAAGGAGGGGAGGGGAGGTAAAAAGGATCAAGATGCTATGTATGTGGACCAGACCCCCACAGTGAATGTATGTTCCGTGCAGTTATTGTTTGTGTCTAGGTGTCCCCGCAAAGCCTCATGGGGAGACTTCTGGAGCTTGTGATTGATTATTGTGGAAGTGGATCCTGCACCTGCTCTGGTACAAGTACTTTGCATTACAATGTAAAGAGAGGAAGGGGCTTGCTCGCTGCCTGAGCTGTCCCACTCTCTTTACTCCCTCTGCTCTTTGTGGCTGCCATGAAAGGCTGCTCTCTGCCATGTGCCAATCTGTCTTGGAGCCAGCCAAGTATGGATTGAAACATCCAGTAACTGTGAGCTAAATAAACCACCCTTCCTTCACTTTGAAGATCAGGTATTTGTTGTAGCTATGAGAGAAGATCAACTGAGGCATGTGCACTGCAGACATATAAGAAAAGAACAGAAAAGAAAGTAGAAGTTTATTTGGGGCCTTGGCCAGGCCAGGGAGATAGAGAACCAGCAATAACTGGAGGAATCATAGAGTTGCCGAGGGTCTCTACCCCACAGGCATCAAAATGAGCCTCAGAGTCTTATTCTTCAGTGTAATCAAAGATTACACTGTTGTTCGTTGTTTATACTTCTGTGTCTTACTTTTTTTCACTAGGTATCACGGTAATATAGTCATTTTTTTCCACTTGAAAAAATAAATACATGAGATCACAAATGATGTCTAAATTAGCCTAGTTATGTGTAAATTTATTTACAAGGTATGAGATTAGAAGTTGATTCTGGAAATTCTACATCCTGTGTTTCTCAAAAGGCACAAAATCATTTGGTATAAAAATAAAAAAAATACAGAAATGGATGCATAAATTTTTTTTCTGTGAATATGTCATACAAGCTGGATGTTACAAGAAGAAACAATGGAATCAGTATGAATTATTTCATTTCTCTTTATAAACGTATGCTAGTCACATTTGCATCCTTCTGGATATTTATTGCACATACTCTTATTGTGTACCTAAACCATGATTCTACCAGAACCGTTAACTATAGTGGGTTATGACATAATTCCGGCAAGGAACGAAAACATGCTTTTACTTCTCTTTTGTTCCTTCATGTTTATTGTCCACCAGGATCTCTGCACTGAACACTTCTGGGAACAAACACGAAATCAGGTACTGTGATGTTTCACTTGGTCCAAAAAAATTGCTCTTTTGCCCTTTAGCAATTTAGGAAGAAAGTGAAGCGATGGTCATGCCAATTCCCAGCCCATATGTCAGGGGAGAAGACTGTCATATTGCTATATAATGAGCATTACTCTGTAGAGGTCCTTTCCTCTATGAGCACAGAGCACTGTGGCCTGTTCAGATTCTATATGTATTAAATTTGCTCTCTGAAAGGTCTGTGCCATCTGGAACCTGGTGAGACAGGCCAAAAGGACCACCCATGGTCCGGCTTCTGTGGCTTTTCAGGCAGATGGAGAGCAATGCTACACGGGCTGAAGAAGTCCATCGTAAGCAGGGTCTGACTGCATGTGAAGTTTGGGATGAGAGAAGGCTTTCTCCCCATCTGAGAAGACTTTATTAGGAAGACATTAGGGGGCAGACTGTAGAGGGAAATGAGAACTATGGAGCAGGAAGCCACACTCGGCACAGGGAAGAGGATACTTTCTGTTGTTAATTGACTTTCTTCCGTCACTATTTACAATATGAATTCAAGAGGTGAAGAAAGACTGGGTGGTAGTCTGGGCTTTTTTCACACGTTCTGGAAGTGATTTATTCTGACAATACTTACAGAGTGTCTGATGAGTGCCAGACACTGACCTCCAAGCTGGGAAGACAATAATGAAAAGACAAAGAAATTCCCCATTTTTGTTCTAATGGGAAAACAATATAATGTAAGAAAATTAAATAGGCGTTGTATATACTATCTTAAAAAGTGACAAATATAATGGGAAAGAAAATAAAGCAAGTTTAATAGGATGGAAGGTTATGGAGAAGAATCATATCACAATGAACATTTGGGTAGAGGGTTGCAATGAGCCAGGGGTAAGCAGTGGCTATAGCTGGGCCGAAGAAACAAGAGATGCAGAAGCCCTGAAGAGGCATCAGGAAGAGCGAGTGAGGAGGTTGGGGTCTGCGAGGGGAGGAATGCAGGTCAGAAAGGAAACAGGAGGGAGAGACCATGCTGGGAATTCTGCTCCCACGATAGGCCTTGGTGAGGCAACAGGGCTGCTCCAGGGGTCTTCTGGAAGAGGGGTGCTCATCTCACAGCAGCTAAGGGGCATATAGTTACAGGTTTGGTGAGACCAGGGATGAAGGAACTGCCAGGGGCAGAATGGCACAGTGCAGACCATGTTAATGAATAGTGGAGAAAATCGAGACCTAAAGGAGATAAATCAGAATTACAGCTTGAAAATGCCTGGCAGAAAAAAGAGACCATTTCAGATAACTGAAAAATCTAAAATATTATCATTTGTCAATAAGCTGAATAAAAAATATGCAGACAGCCTCTCCAAATGACTACAGCATTTTCTGGTTATCTAAGTAAACAAACAGATTAATACATTTCTTCAGGGCTCCTAAAATTGTCTCAATTTTCCTTTATATTTTCATTTTCCTTGAAATGCCCGCTCAAAAATGATCTGGTATCAGTAGTTTTCCTAGATGTTTGGTATCTTTTGTATAAGTAAGAAAAAACTGACAAAGAACAAAATGAATTTGATCTTATTTATGTTTCCAAAGTTCTTGTCGGAGATGACTTCTAGATATTTTATGCTGTAAACTAAGGATTAGCAAATTTCTTTTCTTTTCTTTTCCTTTCTTTTCTACTTTTCTTTTTGAGACAGGGTCTTGCTACGCAGTTCAGGCTGGACTTGAGCTCACTTTTGTAGCCCAGGCTGGTCTCAAACTCTTACTTATCCTCCTGGCTCAGCCTCTCAAGTGTTGTGATTACAGGCCTGTGACACCATGCCCTGCTGGCAAATATTCTCTCTAAAGAGCCTGATGGTAAATAGTTTAGGTTTTTCTGATCATTTGTCTCTGCTGCAGCTCCTACTGTCCTCACTATAACACAAAAGCCATCAGAGACAGTGCAGCTGTGTCCCAATAAAACTTTATTTATACAAACCAGAAACTGGCCTAGATTTGGCCCTTGAGCCATGGTGGGCCAATTCACTCTTTCTATTGCCATTTGCCTTAATGAACATTCTTTCATTTGAAAAGCAGTGCTTTTGAGTTATGTAATTCATTTTCACACCTATTCTATGTCATTTATTAACATAAATCAAAGGAGATTAACAGATCTCTTTTAAAGTTTAGAACTTTTTACATTGCGATTTTGTTTTCTAAAATTTTATTCTTGTTCTACAATAAAAGTGTCAAAGATTGTTGTCTACCTTCCTTTCCCTGAAATGAATAAAAATTCTAGTTTCAATGTCATAGTTATGCTATAGCATCTATGCTATCCATAGTTTTCCACTGTCAATATAATAAAAAAGTGAAGATTAATTTTCTGTTGTTTGAATCAAAGTGACCCAATACCTCAGTATGGTACTAAAGTGAAACTGTAAAATTAACTGGATATTATAATTGGTAAGATGCTCTTCTGTGGAAGGAGGGGAATTGTCTCATCCTCCATGGTTGAAAAGTTTATAGTGACAGGACCAACTAAATGAGCCATTATCAGTAAGGAACAGTTCTAAAATGGACCTACATCAACCCCTTACTGAGAGAAGGAATTCCTATCAGATTACTCAAAGCTTCTTCTGGCTCGTGTTAATGCTAAGGTAAACAAATGCTTTTGATCCTCAATCTTGTACTGTAAAAAAAAAAGAAAAAAAAAAAAAAAAAGGAGTATTGTAAAAGAACAACATTTACTCTGAGACTGCATGAGAGTGATTATAATGTGGACAGCATGTTGGCGGTTCTGAGCTTGGTGACAGCTGCTAGGGCAATGGAGCCCAGCCCTTCTGCCAGGGTGAGCTTTATTGGTAAACTGTTCTCCTGAGCCTCAGATGCACTGCGTTTCACAGGAGCGTCTGCCCCCACATCCTAAGGCTTTATTTCACCAGTTCCGGCAAAGGCAGAGGTGCTCCAGCATACGCATTTTCCCTTTCATTAGAGCGGTGGTGGGTAGGTTTTCCAGGACTTTGACCATGTGCTTTCTTACCTGGAAATGAACCCTACAGGTTTTTTGTTTGTTTGTTTGTTTTTGTTGTTTTGCACCCCTCCCTTGTGTATTAGTACCAAAAACATTCTCACTGCTTGTACAATCATTTTGTTTCCTTTTTTCCCCCCAATCATTTCCTGATTAGGAGGTGAAAACTGCCGTGGGTTAGGGTTTCCTTTTTAGCAGAAAGAAAAAAAAGACCACTTCTCCGGAGCCTCGCCATTGAAACTGACCGCAGTCACCAGCTAGGTATTTCCACACTGGCCCGAGTTTGTGGAGACCAGCCTCCTTGGTACCATGACATTTTCTGATGACAACAGCTTCAAATGGGGCTGTACTCATGTTGCTGATATATCCATTTAAAAAGAGAAATCCAGATTTGAAATTCAATAAGGAATTCAGAGAAAAGTCTTGCTTTCAGGCCATCACCCTGGTACATGAATAAATGAATAGGCACACTATGGCATTGAAAAAAGAAATCTAGAAGGCAACCCAAAGAAGCCTTGCTCACTAAAGTCTGAAAATAGCCCTCTCTGGAAAGGTATGCTTTTAGACTAAGAAAGCAGAAAAAACTAATTAGACAAGAAGCAACCGTGAACAAACATGTTAGCAGAATCAATAACTGGAACTGATCAGCTATTTCTTTAATTGTGCCAGCTGGGCTTCTGCGATGTGCTCAGCAGAGCATAATTACCAATTTCTATTGCACAGCAAAAATCTTTTCTTTTTCTTTGCACATCCTTGACATAAATAATGAGCCATGCCATTTAACAAAATCGCAATAATAATATTTTTTAACACTGAAAAACTTAGTGGGGAAAAAAATGAGACACCTGATGTAACATGATATTGTAGGCGTAATTAGGAAGCAGCCAAGTAAGAACAATACGCCAATTGGGCTAATAAGAATCTGAGCTATCAGGGAAATGTAACTAATTTCTTAATTTAAAGGCCATTATGTGCTCTTTGTGCTACGATGCATTATTAAAAGTGGGGACAATTTGCTTGGCTGTTTTGGTATGAGTTCCATAGTCTGTTCTCATTTGTAGGGCTACGATTGCTCCCAGCCCAAAGCGCTGCACCTTCTTCAAATGGAGGGGCCATGTAATACAGTTGTCTGGTGCTGTGAGGGGGAAACAGAACAGACTATGACTTGGGTAAGTGAAAGAAAAAGAGAAGACAAAGATTTCTCTAGCTAATTCAAACGGGGAAAAAGTCCTAGTGCGATTGATTTGTACACTTTTTTTTTCCCCCCCGAGTGACAGCAAAACAAAGGTTCGTAATCATGTGACAGACTAGAAATATTAGTGTTTGAAGTCAAGGTTAGAGCCGGGCGTGGTGGCGCACGCCTGTAATCCCAGCAGTTGGGAGGCTGAGGCAGGAGGATCGATGCGAGTTCGAGACCAGCCTGGGTTACAAAAGTGAGCTCAAGGCCAGCCTGAACTGCATAGCGAGACCCTGTCTCAATAAGACAAAAAAAAAAAAAAAAAAAAATGAAGTCAAGGTTAGGCTATCACCGCACCCCAGGGTGCCCCGCTCGCCCGGTGTCTGCCACACCTCCACACTAAGGTTTTAATAGACCACCCTAACATGCCCTCCCAAATGGAACATGCCGGGGAAACCGTGATGTTTACATTTCACAGATTTGCTGGGGACGAACGCTACTTAACAAAGGAGGACCTGAGATTGTTCATGGAACAGGAGTTCACTGGATTTTTGGAAAATCAAAAAAGACCCTCTGGCTGTGGACAAAATCATGAAGGACCTGGACCTGTGTCGAGTTGGCAAAGTGTGCTTCTGGAGCTTTTCGCTAATTGCAGGCCTCGCCACTGCATGCAATGATTAGTTTGTAGAATACATGAAGCAGAAGGGAAAGAAGTAGGTAGAAGTGAACAGTTACTCCTGCACTGATGACAGTGCTCCCAAAGGGTCACTGAGGCATCTGCCCCTCAGTTTCCCCTTGTATAAGGATGCCATGAGCAGATTCGGACCCTGAGAAAATGTCCAAGCAACATCTAGCTCTTGTTGGACAGAGAATGGAAAGTTCATGAAATGATATGGAAGCTTTTGATTTTTGTATTTGCATCCTTTTGCCCTCAGTAAAGCCTTTTTTTTATTTCCAAAAAAAATAAAGTCCAAGGTTAGCTGCGTATAGCCAAACGAAGCTTATCATGTCTGACAGATTGCTGTGGGGCACTAGCCTCTTTAGCATAATTGACACCCTGAAAAGTGATATATTAAAGGAAATATATAGGGAGTGAAGGGAAAACCAGAAACTACTGGAAGATTCTGGTAATAGTAAAGGTTATTACTACTGACTCAAAACTTACCCAATATGTGTTTTCCTATATGGAAAAGGTTCCCTCATTTTATTTTGAACACAACAAAAGAATCATAATAATAAATGTTTACTTTGACATATTTTCTTCCAGATATAAAGGGACTGGGGGGTAGACACAGAATGAAATCAACTTTCAAGTGACAAAGAATCTTAGATTCATTATTACTCTTTAGTTTCCCGATTGCACTGTTCCACCTTGAGATGTGCAGAGGACTGCTTTATTTGTGACAGCTGGAATAGCTGTGGCTGCTTTGGGCTTAGTAACGCTTGGATTTGCCGAAAGCCCGGGGAAGATTTCCGTCTTTTTCCATGACATGTGGGAGGAGAAGCGTTGTTCCATCTCTCCTCACCAGCAACAGTTCAGTTCCACTCATACAGCCTTGCATCCGTTCAGTTCAATTAGTTTATTGCGTGAGTTCTGCACACTGGCCGGCTGTAAGGCATTATCTGTAGAGAGCCTATCACCATCCAGTCCTACATAAAACTATATGTTTTTTGATTTAAACTTTGTGAAGTCAGAGTGAACTCAAGCTATTTCTGTGTGTGTTTGTGACCTAGTCTGCAATAGAACTAACCCATTGAACTCATTGCTTACTCTCTTTGTGACACTGGATAAATTACATGAGTGCTTGTATCTCATGAGTCTGTCACAAAGCGAGGCTAATTTGTTTAACTTTAACATGTTATACTTCATTTTGGAGAAAAACTAAAATTCCAAAATGATGCCCGGCATAATATAACCAAGAACTAGATTCTTAAGCCATAAAGTTTATTTATTTATTTTTTAAAATAATAGTAGTTTCTAGACATTTTTGGTTACATTTTTTAAAATCCTGAGTTATGGAACAGATGACATATAAACACCATGGAATAGTATTCAGCCAGAAAAAGGCATGGAATTCATATCATTGGTCACAACATGGGTGGAGCCGGTGAACGATATGTTAACTGAAATAAGTCAAACACAAAAAGACTTACACCACATGGTTTCGCTCAGGATCAGAATACAAAAGGACTGAACCTACAGAAACTGACAACAGAATAATGAGTACTGGAAATGGGTAGAAAAAAAGCAAGAAGGAAGGAGGAGAAATCAGTAAACAGGCGCAAGTTATTTATGTGCTTCCACAGCATCATAGGATGCATATTACTATCAAAAACTTACTGTGTGTGGGGGCTGGGGAGATAGTTCCGAGGCACAAGTGCCTGCTGGGCAAGTGCAAGGTCGTGAGTTCGAACCCTGGTCCCACAAAAAAAAAAAAAAAAAAAAAAAAAACTTACTGTGTGTATCAAAACAAAAGCGAAGGATTCGAATGGATGTATTATAAATAATACATGATTAGGACGTGGGCAGACAAATTACTTTGAGTTGATCACTATTGCTAGTTTACTTTAACCGAAAGATCACATCTGCCTCATAAATATATACAGATACTCTATGTCCATCATGAAAGTGAAATAAAATAGCAAGTGTTGCATGTGAGAGCCCTCGGCTCCTTTGGGTTGAAACTGAGCGGCTCTCAGTCACCAGGCGCTTGCTTACCCAGCCATGCTGCACAAACTTGGAGCCTTCGGAAGAGGGTGGGCAGCACCAGGCAGCCACTGTGGTGCCCAGGCTGGGCTGTCCCTGGAGAAACGGCCCTTGGAACCAAACTGCACAGAGGACGTGTAGCTAATTTCATTTATCTGTACAATGAAGAATAGAAAAAAGTAAGAGGTTCAGGAAATATAAATGCGTCCTCTACTGCACAGGATTTTAGACAAGTCTGAATCCAGTCTCATTGCGGGGGTGCAGTGGGGATAATGACCTTTGCAATTTCACCTTTGCAGTGATGTCATATTATTTAATACTTTAATAACTTGAATACCGCTTCCTGATTTCCTTCTGTCCCTATAGCACTTATTACTTTTAGTGTGCTATGCGACTTAGTATTCATGATGCATATTGTTTTTTGTCTCTGTCTGTTTGTAAAATAGAAGGTCCTGCTGGCGGTTGCCCATTCACGGAAATTAACCAATGTAGGAACAGAGGGGAAAATCATTTTAATGTTCACCGAGCTGCTTTAAACAGCGAATGGCAAATATTAGCAGAGCAGAGCATGTGGATTAGGCAGAACATGATTTTCTCTTTTCTCTGTATACTGAAAAGGTCAGAATTATTTTTTGGGAGAGAAAATGGCTAATTACAAACCCTTTGCCTAATTTTGAAAACTTCAGTAAAAACCATACATCATAAAATTTACCATTTTAACAATTCTAAGCGTACAGCTCCATAATATCAAATGTATTTGTATTGTTGTACAGTTATCACCCACATGTACTCCCAGAATGCTCTTGATCCGGCCAAGCTGGGACTGTATTCCCATTAAATATTAACTCCCTGCTCTCCCAATCAGCCATTGGCTATCACCACTTTTGGTTTTTCTTTTCTCTTTTTTGCAATACTAGAGATAGAACTCTGGCCTTACACTTGAGGCAGACACTTATGCCACTAAGCTTCCACCCCAGCCAATTGGCTTTATAATTTTTCTATTCTCATACTTCACATAACTGAAATAATATAGTATTCATTTGTTTGCAACTAGCCTATTTCCCATAGCAAAGTGTACTCAAGGGCATTCCTGCTGTACTATGTGCCACAGTTTGACTCCTTTTGAGGACCAAATAATATTTCACTGGATGTATTCATAACATTTCATTTATCCATTTTTATTTCATTAACTTTTTAAAGTTAAATTGCCGAGCGTGGTGGCACACGCCTGTAATCCCAGCACTCGGGAGGCTGAGGCAGGAGAATCAGTGTGAGTTCGAGACCAGTCTGGGCTACAAAAGTGAGCTCAAGGCCAGCCTCAACTGCATAGCAAGATCCTGTCTAAAAAAAAAAAAAAAAAAAAAAAAAAAAACTTTTTAAAGTTAAAAGTATTTTATCTATTTAAAAAATTTATTTATTTATTTATTTATTTATTTATTTATTTATTTATTTATTTGGCGGGCACAGGATCCTGCTATGCAGCTCAGACTCCTAGTGATCTTCCTGTCTCAGCTTTCCCAGCGCTGGCATTACAAGCCTGCACCACCACACCTGGTCTTGGTGGCTGGCTCAGTGCACCTGGAGTTCCAAGGCCAGCATGGTATGTGGTATTGGGGATAGAAGCCATAGCTTTATGTTTGCCAGGCCGGCACTCAGACCTCTGAGCTATCTCCCCAGCCCCCATAAGAATTTTAAAATGAAATTTTTATGCACATTTTAAAAGTTTGACTTCTGTTACTGATTCCTATCTTCATCCCATTGTGATAATAAGATATTTTGCATGATGTCTTAGATGTTTTCTTTTTAAAAAATATTTTATTTTAAAGAGTAGAAATAGCAGAAACAAAGATAGAAAAACAGTAACAAACAAGAGAACAGAACTTCAGAACAAGAACAAAAATTTAACAGCGGTTGTATTACATATTTTAATCACCAGATCTATTTAGATTAATAGATATACATATGTAAGATTGGTCAAATAATTCAACATTAACATTTTCAATAAACCTTATTTTTTATCTCTTCCAAATGCATTTTGTATTTAAGTCACTCTTCTAATATATATATATATATATATATATATATATATATATATATATATATGTATGTATGGATTGAGGATGCAGGTCCTGAGTAGATTTTCCATCTGTTGAGCACTACTATGTGGCCAACCAGACAGTCTAACCTGGAAAATATCTCATGTGTTTTGAGAAGAATGCGCATACTACTGTCATTGGGCAAAGTGTTTTGCATGTTCATTAATTCTACTTCGTTTATTCATATTACCATTTTCTTATCTTCCATTTTGTTAGTTTATCTTTTATTGAGCATGGGACGTTGAAATCCCCTATTATTATTACAGAACTTGTATTTCTCCCTGTAGTTCCGTCAACTAGTCTTTCTTTCTTACATTGTGATGGCTTTTAAGTATGTAAATGTTTATAGTCATTATATCTTTTTGCTGTGTTGGTCCTCTCGTAAATATTCTGTTTTCTTGGTAGACATTTTTCTTTTAAATTCTTTTTGTCTGACAGGATAGCCAATGGTGCTCTCTCTTTTTTTTTTTTTTTTTTTTTTTTTTTTTTTTTTTTTTTTTTTTTTTTTTTTTTTTTTTTTTTTTTTTTTTTTTTTTTTTTTTTTTTTTTTTTTTTTTTTTTTTTTTTTTTTTTTTTTTTTTTTTTTTTGTCTTTTTTGAGACAAGGTCTGGCTATGCAGTTGAGGCTGGTCCTGAGCTCACTTTTGCAGCCCAGGCTGGTCTTGAACTTGCACACGATCCTCCTGCCTCAGCCTCCCGAGTGCTGGGATTACAGGCGTGCGCCACCACGCCCGGCAGTGCTCTCTTTTAGTTACTCTTTTGTTTAGCCTATCTTTATCCATCCTCTTACTCTTTATTTTTTATTTTTTTAAAGAATTATTTTATTTTATTTTATTTTATTTTTCTTGTTTCAGAACTTTTGTTTGTTTATTTGTTTATTTTTATGGCCGGCTCAGCCTGCCCTGAGGGCAGGGCTGGCGCAGCACGTGGTGCTGGGGATCGAACCGCGGTCCCTGCAGCCGCCTAAGCTTTCCTAAGCAGGAGCTTTAGACCACTGAGCCATTGTGCTGGGCCCTCTCTTACTCTTTAAAGTAATAAAAAGATGCTCTTTTTTATTGTGCACAGTTAAGGTAGGCAACATAATGTGTCAATGCGTATTGTTGAAACAGTTACTGTAGTCCAGCAAATTGCATAGTCATCATCATACACAGTTGTCCAATTTTGTGGGTGTGTGGTAAGAGCATCTAACAATTTACTCTTAAAAAAAATCCAATTACAGTACAATCTTCTTTTACACCAGTTCTTCAGAGTTTTTCTTCCGCATACTTGCCATGTTGTATCCTTTACCTGCACCTCTCTATTTCTTCCAGGACTACTGGGTCCTTGGTTAATCACTGCTCAATCTCTAGCTGATATTTACATTATTTTTTCCCAAATTTTAAATGTTTCAAATGGAAGTGAAATGTATTTTTATTTCTTTGTCCACTACGACATATTCAATGTTATTTTTCTTTTTAAGAGCTGCATGAGAGCTGGGTGTGGTGGTGCACGGCTGTAATCCCAGCACTTGGGAGGCTGAGGCAGGAGGATTGGTGCGAGTTCAAGACCAGCCTGGGCTACAAAAGCGAGCTCAAGGACAGCCTGAACTGCATACTGCATAGTAAGACCCTGTCTCGGAAAGACAAAAAAAAAAAAGAGATGCATGATGTTGGTTTTGGCACAGTTTATTCACTCATCCGTTGGCCAACATCTTGTTTCCGTCTCAGTTGTGTCTCTGTCTTCATTCTGTGAAGCATGCAACTTGCACATGGTAGTGCAGAGCTCCTGCAGAAGCACTGGGTTCACCTTTCTTAGAATGACACTAAGGAGAAGGGTTGCTGGGTGTCTCCGCTACTAATCTCTCCTGTTGAGACAAAGTAGTTCACACTCAAAATTAAGGGAGGCAAAGTTTGTTTAGCTGACAATCTCTGGAGATTTCAGTCTGTAATCAGCTGGATCCAAATCAGGGCAGCATGGCCCAGGGGCAACGGTTCAAGATGGCAGAAAACAGGAAAAGCAGCAAGAGCAAAGCATTAGAGAGAAAAGCGCCTTTTTCTCCCTTATGTTATAAGCAGGCTACCTGCCCTCCGGCAGGTGTAGCTCCCACACCTATTTCCTGCCCTCCTCTGGCACAGGATGAAAATGTTTACAAAGTGAGGATCCTGGTCCCCTGCTGAATCACTTAGCCTTCTAAACTTCTCAAATTGACACTGTGTATCAACCCTTGCACTAGGACAAATGATAGTTTCATCTTTGCTTTCTTCACATCATTACACTTTCAATCTAGTTGTGCGTTTAGGCCTTAAGTCAGTCATTGGTGGACCGTGTATAACTGGATCATTTTTATTCTCTGTGTGTACATGTGCTGAGAGTACTTGCTCCTCATATCTGTCTCTTTTATATTTAGTTGAGTTTTGGACAATGAAACATTTCAATTCGCTTTTGTGTATATTCTACATCTATTTTCCTTGTGGTTGTTTAGTGACTATATTTAACACACTAAAATTGTAAGACTTGAATTCATACCATTTAAACTTCAGTGATGTACAAGGGCTTTTCTTTATAGCTCTGCTCCATTTCTGTCACTTGTTGCTATCCCCCAATCATCTCTTTATATACTGCATATTCAATAAGATAAGCTAATACTTCTTAATCATTAGCCTTTTCAAAAGAAAACAATATATAAAATTACATGCCTGAGTTACAGTAATACTTGCAAAACTGTTATTTCTTTTTTTGATTGAAATTCCTCAATATTTCATTCAGTGTACTACCCAAATTTTTCCAGTGTTAATTATTACCTGAATATGGAAAAGGATTCTGGGTATTTTCTACGCTACCACCTCACCCAAATCCTCTCACCTCTGTTTCTCTTCTTTTTTTTTTTGTAGTGCTGAAAATGGAATTCAGGGTCTCATGTGAGCTATTCAAGCACTCTACCACCGAACTCCACCCCAGCTCACTTCTAATATTTTAAAGAGGTAAAAATGAAATCATGTAAAGAAAGCAATTATTTTTTTTTTATTTTTATTTTTTATTTTTTATTTTTTATTTTTTTGTCTTTTTGAGACAGGGTCTCGCTATGCAGTTGAGGCTGGCCTTGAGCTCACTTTTTGTAGCCCAGGCTGGTCTCGAACTCGCACCGATCCTCCTGCCTCAGCCTCCCGAGTGCTGGGATTACAGGCGTGAGCCACCACGCCCAGCTAAGAAAGCAATTATTAATTGAAGAGAAACTAAGCTTCTCATTACCCATCTTCCATATTTTCTTTCCCTATAATAGTGTATATCCTCCTTGTTTTTCTTCATATTTGTTTCTGTAAATATGTAGAATAATTAATTTATGGTATTTGTGTGTTTAAACACAAACATACATACAATTTTAGCTCTAAAATGCACAGACATCTTTTTGGGCCATGCTCCTTCAAGGTCAGTGAGGATTCATGACATAAGAGAACCTGTACTGGAACATCTTCAAACTCAGTGGTGTCCCAAATTTTATGTTCAAGGAGATTATAGGGCTGCAGAGGAAAGGGATCCAGGATGTATAGTGTGCCCAAGGAGAGTCACCTAGAGAGAAAACATTCTCTCAGGCCTTCACAGAGAATGAATTGGTCAAGCAATGGCTGTGGCTTGTCCAGATGGCTGACACTGACTAAAGTTCTACAAAACAGTGCACATGGTTTCAGGGTCAATCCTGAGGGGATCTGACTGATGTTGTCAGATAACAAAAGTTATATTTTTTGTTATGTAGGTCTTGCTTTAACTTGATCTTTACCATTCAGCAGAAAAGTCTAACCAGGAAGTATAAAAAGTCAGGCCAGATTAGTATACTGAGCTGTAAAAGGCTCAAGTCAACAGCTTCTGACATTACCAGTTCTGCTGATAACCCACTACTTTTATGGACTATTGGATGATATATATATATATATATATATATATATATATATATATATATATGGCCTACTTTCTCTTAGTTCAATGAGAAGAAAGATTTGTACTAATACTGTTTAGAAAAGATATCATGTCTGCATCTTTTTTATTTATTTATTTATTTATTTTTAATTTTTTATTTTATTTTTATTTATTTATTTATTTTTTGTTTTTTTTTGTGGGACCAGGGTTCGAACTCACGACCTTGCACTTGCCCAGCAGGCACTTGTGCCTCGGAGCTATCTCCCCAGCCCCATGTCTGCATCTTGTACTCTGAACAAGTACTATGAAGACAGCAATGTGCAATGCTTTATTAATTAGTGTAACTATCCTACCCATATGTTTTGAAACTGTCTCATTGTTATTTGTTTCTCCTTAAAATTAGTGAAATTACAAAGTACAGGTATCATCTACAATATTTTTATTTCATTAAATAATTTCATTAAATAATTCATATTATAGCATATTCCTTTCACTGCTAAATTTTATGAAAATGTATCTCACTTACTATATACTACAGAAGAAAGCAGGATACTTATGCAATTTTCAATTCTTATGTTGAAAATGATTCTAAGAAAATTAATCATCATACCTCTATAACAGCTTCCCTAAGGTCTACATCAGAAGGAGAATTTCTGTAGTGTTGGATTCTGCATTTTAATTTGATAAGACTTTGGCAAACATCTCCTTAAAGTGGCTGTACAAATTTGTATTTCTGAGCAGCTTGTAGGTATTTCTACTTTTCAATATTCCTGCCATAACTTGAAGTTCCAGATTTCTTCAAATGAAGCACATATTTCATTGCTAACTCAATTTAAATTTCTTAACTGTGTTTGCCCAGCTAAACCGATGGGAAAACTCTGGGGATTTTCAATTTTGACTGGAGTTAAAGATGAAGACTAAAGAAGAAGAGATGTTCTTCACCCAAGAGCAGCACTTCTACAGGACGCTGGTGCGGGGAGAAGAGCCAGGGCTGTAGGCAGGCCACTCTGTGTGCCTGTGTGACTGAGTCACTGAATGGTAAAATGCAAGCAAATTGTAAAAGTATATTTATTTATTTATTTTTTATTTATTTATTTTTTTTGTCTTTTTGAGACAAGGTCTCGCTATGCAGTTCAGGCTGGCCTTGAGCTCACTTTTGTAGCCCAGGCTGGTCTCAAAGTCACATCGATCCTCCTGCCTCAGCCTCCCGAGTGCTGGGATTACAGGCATGAGCCACCACGCCCGGCTCTGTAAAAGTATATTTAATTTCAGTTATTTGCATTTAAATAGTGTGTTTCCAGCTCATTACTACCATACTAGGCAACACAATTCTAGGCCAGCAGTTCAAATTCCAGCCCTCCCACTTAATATTTGACCTTAAGCAAGTTACTTACAACAAAACGGTTTATTTTTTAAATCTTTCCCTGCAAAATATGAATTTTTTTCGTCATATAATGAGCTAGGATAGCTAACATCTTGTACATGCGATATAAATACTTGTTTTATTAAAGCAGGGAACATGTTATGTTTACTTGGCCATTTAAATATCTTCAGTGATTCTTGGCAAAAAATCTTTGCTCATTTCAATATCTGGTCATTTATCTTTACTTTAGTGATTCATTGCAAATGAAATTAATTTTTTGAAATTTTCTGGTAAGGACTTTAAATATTTTTGAGATGGTTAAGGAGATGAATGAAAAATATTACCCACGACAAGTGCAGAAAAAACAATCTTAATATTAAAAATTTGTAACATACTTCCATTAAAAGCTTGAAAATAAGAGAACTATAGAAAGATAATAAATGAAAATTTTGAGGAGTAAAGAAAAAAACATTTATTAAAAGCAGCCACATACGTGGCCAGCAGGTATATGAGAAAATACGCTATGTCATTCATATCACTAATTATCAAGGGTATGCAAATCAATGCCACAAAGATATATATCTCATTCCAGTATTATCAAGAAGATAAACGACAACAAATGTAGTAGGGTGTGGTGGTGCACGCCTGTAATCCAAGCATTTGGGAGGCTGAGACAGGAGGATCGCTGCTAGTTTGAGACCAGCCTGGGCTACAAAAGTGAGCTCAAGGCCAGCCTGAACTGCATAGCAAGACCCTGTCTCAAAAAGCCAAAAGAAAGAAACAAAAACAAACAAAAAATAAACAAAAACAAAAACAAATGTAGATGTGGAGGTAAAGGAACATTTGTGAAATATTGGTGGAAATATAAATCAGTACTACTACTATGGAAAATGGTGTGGACGTTCTTTTAAAAATTGAACTACCCTAGGATCCATCTGATTGGCACTCCCACTACTGAACATGGGCCTCAAACAGACATCTGTCCTCCCACACTTACTGCAGTGCTGCTTGCACTAGCCAAGGAATGGAAACAATCTAAAATTTCGCCAGTTGGTGAGTGGACAAAGAAAGTGTCGCACATGCACCTGGGGGATATCACTCAGCCACAGAGAGCAGCGTGGTCTTATCATTTGCAGCAACATGGATGGAACTGAAGGCCATTGCGTTAAGTGAAATAAGACAGTGCAGAAAAGTAAGAACCACAGTGTTGCATCTATACACGGAGGTTTACATAGTTGATCTCAGAGAGACTGGCAGAGGTCTAGAGGAAAGGGGAAAGTTCATCAATGGGTACTAAGTAAGCTCAAAGGAAGAACTTCTGGGGTGCTGTTGCCAGCATGGTGAATATAGGTAGATATTATGGACTGTATATCCCAAAAAGTTAGAAAAAGCAATTTTGAATATTTTCTCTCTGTAAAAGAACAAATATTTGAGAGAGGAGATACATTTTATGATGTAACCAAGTACAACATTTATGGTATTTTTAAAATGTTAAAGATAAATTATTACTGTATGAAACAATAAATTTAAAAGTAAAAAGAAACAATAAAGGAACTTTAGAATAAAAGTACTTCAAATATCAAGCTGGATAAATTAAGATAAGCCACTTCTAGAAACACAATGGCGACTGAAGAAGAAAAAGGAAAATGGGTCCCCTGAGTTTTGGTCCCTCAATCTGCCACTGACTTTCCTCTTTCTTTCTTTCTTTCTTTCTTTATTTCTTTCTTTCTTCCTTCCTTCCTTCCTTCCTTTCTTTCTCAATCTCTCTTTTTTTTTTTTTTTTTTTTTTTTTTTTTTTTTTTT
>PVJA010006862.1:0-71227 GCA_004027025.1 Myocastor coypus | reverse complement strand
AAAAAAAAAAAAAAAAAAAAAAAAAAAAAAAAAAAAAAAAAAAAAAAAAAGAGGTACAAGCAGGAGGATCACTATGAGTTAGTAGTAAGGCCCTGTACAAAAAAAAAAAAAGAAAGAAAGAAAAAAAAATACATTTTCTTTCTTTGTGTGACTCTGGCTATGAATTGGCTGAGTCCTTCGCTTCCGATCTGCCTGTCTGTCTGTCTGTCTGATTTATCTATCTGTCTATCTATCTATCCAAGCACTCATGTACCCATGCATCCATTCATCCAATAATCTGCATATCATCTCCATCAATCCTTCCATTCATTCAACCATCCATCTATCCATTTCAGTGTGCCTCAGGGACAGGGCTGGCATGGCACACAAGGGATCGAACCCCAGCCACCGTACTCTGCCTAAACAGGTACTTTAGTCTGCCAAATTAACTGGCCAGCCCTTATCAATCATATTTTTAGTAAAAATAATTTAAATAAACCATCAAAATTGCATTAAAATGACTTTATATGGCTTTGGGGGGGAAAAAGCACTGCCAAGTAGCTAATTTTATTCAATTTTGATGGTTTATTAATTTCAAACTTGCTATACTGATTTCACAAACATTTTTCTTCCACTGAAGGAGGGGTACATGTGGTCAGTGGTGGTTACAGAAAAGGGCTCACCTTCTAGATCCTCCTCCTGAGTGGCAAGTTTCATCACCATCCAATCCAAACATATCTTGTTAGGGATGGGGGCGGGACGACTACACAGAACAAGGGACAAGGACAGGCCACTCTTTCATGGGCAAGTGGCGGGCATCTTGGAGGACTGAGAAAATGAACACTAGTGACCAACAGGGATGAGGCTTCTGGAGCTTGCTCATCTCTCCAGCTACCCCAGGGGCAGACAGCATCTTGTGGGGTCTGGCCTGGGGAACCTCTGAGTTTCCTTCTAGCCCTGAGAATCTGAGACTCTGAGAACTCATACTTCTCTGCCTCTGCAGCTTTACTAGTATTGGTCTGTTCTCATGGCCCATCTTCAGATGCTGCCATTCTACCTTTAGGACTATCAAATGCCAAATCCATGGCAGAATCTTTGATCCCTCTTTCCCCCTGACTTGCCTGCCTTTCTGAGTCTAGGCATGGAGGGCAAGGCTGGGTGTTCTCATACCTTTACACATAGAATGCACTGGACAGGAACTCTGCTTGGAAAGCTGCTGTTAACTTTGAAGTTCCCAGGAGGTTTAGCAGCTGGGAAAACTGCCTCTATGCCTAGGAGGCTTCCCCATGTGGATGCCCACCTGTTTCACACTTTACTGGCTGTACTAAATTTCCACTACAGGCTTGCTGTGAGGTGTAAATAGAAATTTGATACTTAATCACTGAGTGTTACATAGTGTACTAGTCTCTGTTCCAGAAACAAAGGCACAAAAAGTGGTCCCTGGCATTATGATACACAGCAGGAAAGAATATTATATAGTTCTCAAGGAAAACAGGAGACAAGTGCCAGGGGCGTTGAATTAAACAGGGGACATGTAGACACATCTTGGGAACTTCCCAAAGGAATCAACACATGGGCTGAGTCTTGACAAGTGACTACAGTTTGAGCAGGTGGGAACAGGGCTGAAGGCCCTATGTAGACAGGGGCACTCGAAGTGAAACATGACAACCATTTGGGAGCTGGCCAGCAGGCCTACTTGGTTGGTGCTACAGGTGTTTGGGGCTGGACAGAGTGGTGGGAAACTGGTGGGGAAAACACAGTTGTGACAGGAGAAAGTAAGGGAGCCAGGACTTTTAGAGGCAGTGTGAATCCTGGACAGAGCTGTGCCAGAAGGTGGGAAGAAAAAGGGCAGAAAGAGTCATTGATGAAGAGGCTGTTGGCATAACTGGGGGCAAGACAGTCAGGCCTGGAGGACAGCCTGGAGGAGAGCTGTGGGGAGGAGGAGGGGACTGTGGAGAGGACTTCAGGGTGGAGCTGCCAGGGCCTGGAGCAGGGAGGTTCTGGGGAAGACTCCTTCTGACAATTATAGCAGGAAAACCATTGGGTCACTTCAAGGCACTCTAATTATTACCTTTCCGGCAGGTAGCTAGCTAGCTCTTCTCTGGGCAGAACTCTTTCCAGGGTGGGGTAGGAGGACATCTAGGCTAATCACTCTGTTTTCCCAGCTCTCTGCAAGGAGCCCTGCTCTGAGGCCAAGGGGGAGGTGAATATGGATGCTATTTCCTCCAAGAAGCTTTCCCTGCCCCCATGTTAGCTTTGAATGGGGTCACCTGATTCTGCTTTGTCAAAATCCTCCTTTGACACTTTCATAGTTTAATTAGAGTTTCTGTCATTCCTATGGGATTTTTAAATTCCAACACTCTGGCATTCCAGTGCCCAGCACCTGCAGAGCTGTAAAAATGTGAAGACAGATCAGCCTTGGCCTGAGAGTGCGGTCAGGATGGGGAAATGAAAATGGGCACTGACTGAAAATGGGCACAAGGAACATTTCCAGTGTCCAACATTAGACCTTAGTTGGGCACAGGGTGCCATGCTTGTCACCCCCGTACGCTGGGAAATTGAAGCACATGGATTTAAGTTTTAGCCCAGCCTGGACAACCGCACTAAACTAACAATCTAGAGTTAGCAGTTCCTACCTCAAAATAAAAAATGAAGTTGTAGGGGATGTAGCTCTGTCTGAAGATTCTACGTTCAATCCACCTAATAAAACACTTAAAGAACTAGACCAGCTAAGCCCGATGGTGTTGCCTGTGATCGCATTGTTCTGGAAAATTGAGGCAGGAGTAATACAAACTGGAACCCAGCTCGGGCAACTCGGAGAAACCGTGTCTCGCAGTAAAAAAATTAAAAATCGGCCAGAGGTGTAGCTGAGGGTGAAGGCCCTGGGTTCAATTACCAAGGGGACAAAAACCTAGATTTTGTGATGATTGCGCAACTGTTTGCATTTATAAAAGCACCAAGCTGTACACTTACTGTGTAAACGTTACGATATATAAATCAGCCCTCAAGAACTTCTGGAGTAAAGGGTCTCTCTCGCTCCCCAGGGATAGTAAACGCGGCCAGAGGAAATGTGTCTCTAAATCTAGAAACTTGATTGGCACCCAGCAGGAGCAGATTCACCAATGAGGAGTAAAGAGGGCGGGGTCTCCCTTCTGGCCGTTTCCGGGTCGCTGACGAGCAGCCGGTTAGGCGGGTCCTGTGAAGGGAGCTCGGCGATTGGCCAGCAGGCTCTTAAAGCGGGGGAGGCTTTGAACTCGGAAAAGCCCGAGGCAGGGGCGTGTCCTGTAGGGGTTGGGCCACGGCAAGGGGGCGGGCTCTGGGTACCACTGCGCGCACGCGCTGTGCTGTCGCCGCTGTCGCCTGGCGAGACCGCGGACGCGATGGCGGGGCCCGCGTGGATCTCCAAGGTGAGCACGGGCGGGTGGGAGCTGACCAGGCGGCGATCAGCGCGTGCTGACTGGGCAGAAGCAGCTGGCAGGGCGGCGGCAGCACGGACGCGGTGTGGATGGAGTCCCGGCGTCACCGGCCGAGGCGGAGCGCCCGGTACGAAATCTCTGACTGGCCCATGCGGCCGAGACAGGAGGGCGTCAAGGTCGAGGCGGGGGCGCTGGGCCCAGGATCGCGTGAAAACTGTCACTCAGCCTGATGTTGGCAGACGATCCAGCTGGCCGCCTCTTTCCAGGTCCACTCGGGCCCCCGGCAGCTCTCGGTGTGAGTCAGGCCGTTTGCCCTCGTGAACTCTGCTCGTGGGGCCCCAGGGTGTTTCCAGCCGCTTCGCCTTTTAAGGATATGGGCATCGTGCACTTAGGGTTCACCGCGTACTCACGAGAGGAGCCCCAGCGCCTGCCCTGGCCCTTGGTGGTGCCCCTGCAGAGATCCGGCGTGCAGGTGTCCTTGGCATCGGGCTGCATTTCTCAAAGGATTTCAGATTGGATTTGAGATTGCCCAGAATCTCTTCGACACGCCCTGCTCTCAGGGAGTTAACCTGTGCCTAGAGACAGACTCACCCAAGGTCACACGAGGTCAGAGCAGGGGAGACTCGGGCATCCTGGGTCTCAGTACGAAGGTCACATAGCAAGTAACAGGCACAGCACAGAGACATCAGTCTGTAGGTCTCTGCTGCTGTTAACGAGTGGTCACCCCTCTACATGCACTCTCTCCTGTAAGATTTACTACTTTTTTCATTTTCTTTTTTTCAGTTTTAAGAGGTGCACTGATAAAAGATTTACTGATAGGATCTCTACATGGGAGTTTAGGAGTGACAAGAATATTGGTAGACTGTGTAACTCTGAGCAAAGTGGACATCTCTGAGCCTTTCTATGCCTATCAGAAAAATACTATGCTTGTGTCATAGTTATTTGAAGTTTAAATAGGACACTGTATGTGAAAGCTTCTGGAATAGGCAGAAGGAACACAGAAATCATAAGCTTTTTTGGCCATCAATAGATTAGTCTTAGGGGGCAGTCATCAGGCAGACAGAGGTTGCTGAGTGTGGGGCTCAGTAACTGGGTTTGACTGTATCAGTTTTTTCGGACCCAAATTTGCTTTGTATGGTAACTGTTAGATCTGCTTTGCCTCTAAAGGTGGTATTGATAGGTTCTCCTCAGAGCAGAGAAATAGGCAGAAGGGAAAGAAGCTTTATTTTCTTTGAGAACACCGGAGAGAATGTGGGGAAGGATTAGGAATTTTTTCTCTTGATGAGAAGGAAGGCTGAGGCTTTTATGGCATTTTGCCAGGGGTGGAGTTAGGAGGGGATTTTTAGATATACCTGAGGGAGCTGATTGAGGGTCTTCCCCCAGGTGGCGGGAAGGATGAAAGTAAATTAGGTCTTGGGCTTAGTTGGAGAAGAAGTGGGGAGATGGTCTTTTGTTTTAAGGACATCGGCCATATTAGATGACCACCATAGTGATTTTAGCATAACACTAATGATAATAACTTTGCTGGTAAATTTGTTGTGCCTTTACTGTGGACTTCAGGAGGAAACTCCAAAGAGTTGGGAAAGTGTTGGAGTATAGAATCAGAAGATGAGATTCTTAGGCCTGGAAACTGCATGCCAAGGCAAGAGGATTGCAAGTTTGAACCCACCCTGTTAGCGAGACCCCCTCAAAATAAAAAAAAGGGCTGGTGCAACTCAGTGTAAAAACCCTGAGTTCAATAACATCAAAACAGAGAGAGGAGATGTCCTCCTTGAACATGGTTTTCCTGGCACCAGCTTTCACCTCTGGGTCAGTTTTGCCCTAGGGGGTCAGTGCCTCTTAAAGTCCTCCTGAGGCCAACCCAGTGTAGACAGTGTAGAGGGCTGTGCTGGATGCTGGTTTTGGGGCAGCAGTTCATCTATTGGTTTGCCACTTAAGGTTTTTTTTTTTTTTTTTTTTGTCTTTTTGAGACAGGGTCTCGCTATGCAGTTGAGGCTGGTCCTGCGCTCACTTTTGTAGCCCAGGCTGGTCTCGAACTCGCACTGATCCTCCTGCCTCAGCCTCCCAAGTGCTGGGATTACAGGTGTGAGCCACCACGCCCGGCTTTGCCACTTAAGGTTTTATTTGCAAAAAAAAAAAAAAAATCTGTAACTTCAAAAAGCTTTTCCCACAGAGGCTTTCTAAAGACTTTCCTGGCTCTTAAATAGCATAACAAGCCAATTTACCACGAGTTAGCACTTACTGTGTGAGTCCTGTCCTCCATTGTCCAAGTGTTGAAGTTGGAGTAGGAAGAGTATGAGGATCGAGGGGTTAAGATGGCCCAGGGGCCTGGTCAGAAGTTCAACATGGAAGTCTAGGTTCTGTGAGGAGTCACTGTTCTTATCTGAAAAATATTTCCCCAAGTCTTGTTCCTCTCAGCCTCTACCTTGATACTAGGGGTTGAACCCAGAGCCTTTGCATTGAGCTACTCCTCCAGCCCCGTTAATTTTTATTTATTTATTTATTTACTTATTTTTATTTTTGTCTTTTTTTTTTGAGACAAGGTCTCACCATGCAGTTCAGGCTGGCCTTGAGCTTACTTTTGTAGCCCAGGCTGGTCTTGAACTCACACTGAGCCTCCAGCCTCAGCCTCCCAAGTGCTGGGATTACAGGCATGCGTCACCACGCCTGGCTTATTTATTTTTATTTTGAGAAAGAATTTCACTAATTTGTGCAGGCTGGGCTCAAACTTGTGATCCTCCCTTATCCTCCCATAATCCTGGGATTACAGTCATGTACCACCTCACTGTGCTTTTCAGATTTTGTTGAAATAAAATAATTGATATATATGTATAGGTAGGAGATGGAAAACAGCTATTAGAAAGAAAGAAAGAAAGAAAAGAAAAGAAAAGAAAAGAAAAGAAAGAGAAATCTTACCATTAGGGTTCTGTTGTTTTTTTGAGACAGGTTAGTCTTGGTTAGCCTCAGGCATGTTGCACAATCCTCCTGCCTCTGCTGGAATTCCTAGTGTGGACCACCACACCTGGCCACACTCTTGAGTTCCCATCTTTGGTCAGGTCTTTTGCCACAAGGATGTGAACCTGATTTATTTGAATGTCTTGCCCCTCTTTATTGGGGCTAGAGGAGTCACGTGCTTGTCACCTAGTAACTTTAAATGGCTTGCTTTACAATACTCCACCTGCTGGTAGATGAATTTGGTCCTAGTAGGATTAAGATTTGGCGGGTAGTTTTTGGCAGTGCCCATTTAGTTCTAGCCCTGACTTTTTTTTTTTTTTTTTTTTTTTTGTGGGACCAGGGTTCGAACTCACGACCTTGCACTTGCCCAGCAGGCACTTGTGCCTCGGAGCTATCTCCCTAGCCCCCAAGCCCTGACTTTTTTAGTCAAGATATGATTGCAGATTCCCAGAATGAGAAAATAAAATTCATTGATACTTTCTTGGTGGCTGGAAGTTGAAGACAGGAGAAACACATGTCCATTTGTTCATATATCTAGCATGAAAAGAGGTCATCAGAGCGAAATCTGATGTTTGAGCTAAAAAAGGACTACAGTTTCATTCTAATCTTTTTTTTTTTTTTTGGCTGGCACAGGTTGCCTTTCTGGTGGGTCTGGGGATCAAACCACCGACCTCGGTGCCTGACTGGGAATGCAGGCACAAGCCCTTAAACCACTGAGCTATCCCAAAAGCCCCGTCATTCTAATCGTAAACATTTTTGACAATCTACATTTATAAAATCAACTTTGAAAAAAATGTAGTGCTTAAATTTTTGGCTCAACTGTAAAATGTTGCTTATTTATTTATTTGTCTTTTTGAGACAAGGTCTCTCTATGCAGTTCAGGCTGGCCTTGAGCTCACTTTTGTAGCCCAGGCTGGTCTCGAACTCACACCAATCCTCCTGCCTCAGCCTCCCAAGTGCTGGGATTGCAGGCATGTGCCACCACTCCCGGCTTGTTGCCTATTTATTTAGGTTTTCAAATTTCCACAAGCTACCACACTGAGCTAACACATGGATATTGTAAATTATAAATTATAATTAGAGAAATTCCTGAATCTTGGTGCAGATTTATCATGTTATCAGCTGTTGGAATGAGTTTGTCTCCCCTGTTGTTGTATGGGTTCATCCTCTGCCTGACATCTCCGTTTATGTTCATGTAGGTCTCTCGGCTGCTGGGGGCATTCCACAGCCCAAAACAGGTGACCAGAGGTTTTGCTGGTGGCGTGAGTATAATTATGTTTTTTTAGTTTTTCCTTTTAGAAGTTTCTCAAGAAAGATACTCTAATACATTATATGGCATTTAATCTCCATTTATTCCATTTCTGGGGGGAAATTTCACCATAGTTACTATATACTAATATTATTGGCAAACATATACACAAACCTATTAGGTCACTTGTCAATGTAAAGAATTATATTACAGCTGGCCCTGGAAGCCTGTGGCATTACTGCCTTGAAGGAGCCTCGTTAAAAATAGATAAATGTTACCCTTGATCCTGTTACTTTATTTCACCACTGCATTTTGGTGAGAGGCTTTTTTCCGTGCTAGTACATGTTGAGAGAAAATTGTTGAGAAGCTTCAAACCCTGCTTTGCATTTTCATGTGCTTGCTTTGGCAGCACATATACTGCTTTGCATTTTCATTTGGTGAGCTTCCCTAAAAACAGTAGATTGATTGTCAATTAGGAATTTCTCAAACATTGCTATGCCCAGTAAGTGTAGACTTATACTTTCTTATACAGTCTGTAGTGGATCATCCATTGTCCATTAAATCTACTGCTTTTAGAATTCCCAGCATTAGAGTTCTGCACTGTGAAAGCTGATACCACATTTTTGGAACATTCTAAGATTGTGGGTCAGTGATTTCCTATTCATTTTTATTTTATCCTCTTTTTATAGAATCTGATTTAGATGTCCTAATTCCTATATTACTATAAAAGACTTTATGCATGAGGGAGTTATAAGACCATGATATATTTTATTTCCTGCTTACTTTCTCTACTGTGGGAGAAAAGTAGATTTCTGCATGGTCTAATGATGTTTCTTATAAATTGGAGGACAGAAAGAAGACACCAAAGGGTTGTTTTTGGCCCTGCTTATACAGAAAATACAAAATGAGCCTTGCACAAGAGCTCCAGGTTAGTTAAGAGCCAGCATTTCCAAGATTTTTGGAGAGCTGATCATTGGTCTGTGCTGTTACTTAATGTTCAAGCATCATTAGAAGGGGAAAGGCCAGGGAACATTCATTTAATGTTTATTTAAAGTCAATTCATGGTTTTCTTCTTAATGTGTAGCTCAGGCAACTGAAACTAAAAAAAGGCAAGGTAGAAGTTCCCAGCAATAAAATGGGTAGAATGTATAGTTTTCAAATATAGAGAATGGGTCTGAATATTAGCTTAACTCAATTACATCCTGTTCTTTCTATTTTTCTTTTTTTTTTTTTTGTCTTTTTGAGACAGGGTCTCACTATGCAGTTGAGGCTGGTCCTGCACTCACTTTTGTAGCCCAGGCTGGTCTCGAACTCACAGCAATCCTCCTGCCTCAGCCTCCCAAGTGCTGGGATTACAGGCGTGAGCCACCACGCCCACCTCGTATTTTTATTTCTGCATTTGAGATGCTGGCTTCATTTCTTATGAAACCATTGAAACGAATAATTAAAAACACTTATTGTCCTTCTCTAATATTATGCAGACTTTGTGAGTCTTTTCATAGGTTACGCTTATTGGCTACAAGTTACTTGGCTGAGCTTACTTATTTGACTCCATGGAACCCTTTTACTGAGGAAGTAGGAAAGTAGAGGCCTTTCCTTAGAGCGTAGTTTGGGATTCTGAGTTTCAAAATAGACTTCTGATGTTCTGGAAATATGGCTGAAAGACTTCTGTATACCTAAAGACTTGGCCTGAGGAGAGGTAACCTACTTCTCAAAGAACTCTCTGAATTTAGTGCAAAGAACATGTGAAATATTTTACTGCCTTTGGTTTGTAGACTTGGATCAATTGGTCTCATCATAGCTTGCCTACAAAGAAGTATCCATCGGGAAATCTCCTTGGTGTACTGTATTTTATTTTTGCTATATTTATTTATTTTTTATTTTTTTGTCTTTTTGAGACAGGGTCTCGCTATGCAGCTGAGGCTGGCCTTGAGCTCACTGTTGTAGCCCAGGCTGGTCTCGAACTCGCACCAATCCTCCTGCCTCAGCCTCCCGAGTGCTGGGATTACAGGCGTGAGCCACCACGCCCGGCTTATTTTTGCTATATTTAAAGAGCATTATCTGAGATCTTTTTAAGAACTCTGAGGGCCTGGCGGGATGGCTCAGTGGTCTAAAGTGCCTGCTTGGGGAAGCTTGGGTGACTTCAGGGACCGTGGTTCGATCCCCGGCACCAAATGCTGCGCCAGCCCTGCCCTCGGGGTGGGCTGAGCCGGCCATAAAAATGAGTGAATAAACAAACAAAGGTTCTGAAACAAGAATAAAAATAATAAATAAAATAAAATAATTCAAAAAAAAAAAAAAAAAAGAACTCTGAACTCGGGGAGAATAGATTTGTGGAGCTTCTTATCTTATCTGTTGGTTTCTGCCTCTGCTTTATGGTCCTAGGGAAGTTTGTCTTACTTCCTTAGTACATTTAGGGTCTTTCTGAGGCACCTTGTAAAGTGGATTTCTTTGTCAATTATATTCTTTTATGAACCTTCAGAAATCAATTCTTACTCTGTTCCTTTAATGATTTCTTGTATTCAGGTTCAGACAGTAACTTTAATTCCAGGAGATGGAATTGGCCCAGAAATTTCAGCTGCAGTTATGAAGATTTTTGATGCTGCCAAAGTAAGTGAGCTTTCCAAGAGTCCATATAAATAAATAAATACATACATACATACATACATACATACATACAGTCCATTTAATAAAATTTCATAGAAAAGTGTTTCTTAACTTGTTATCTTCTGTGATAATAAAATGCATGTTTGTTTATTTATTTATTTATTTATTTATTTATTTATTGATTGTCTTTTTGAGATAAGGTCTTGCTATGCAGTTCAGTCTGGCCTTGAGCTCATTTTTGCTAGCCCAGGGTGGTCTTGAACTTGCACTGATCCTCCTGCCTCAGCCTCCCAAGTTCTGGGATTACAGGCATGTGCCACCACATCCAGCTAAAATGCATGTTTTTATACAATTGGGAAGTCTATCATTAATCTCCACCAATCTTCCCTTTAACAATTATATTTGAGTGTTATTTGTTACTGGCATTGTTGGTAATTTAAAAACCATGACATAGAAAGTAATCAAAGTAGTGCTGCAGGATTTGTGGATCTTTGAACTCTAGGTTTATGTCTTTTTTTTAAGGGTGTGGGTATTAAGTCATTGTGCCTGTCTACCAAAAATAGAGGAGAATATTGATGTTTGAAAAATTCATATGGGAGATTTTATTTATTTTTGTCTTTTTGAGACAGGGTCTCACTATGCAGCTCAGGCTGGCCTTGAGCTCACTTTTGTAGCCCAGGTTGGTCTCGAACTCGCACTGATCCTCCTGCCTCAGCCTCCCAAGTGTGAAAGATTTTAAAGGTGTTCTCTTTTTCTTTTTTTGTTTTCTTTTTTCTTGGTGCTGGGGGCTGCTGGGGATTGGCCTAGAGTTTTACATGTGCCAAACACATGCCCTGCCACTCAACTATACCCTTGGCTCCTTGAAAGAACTTTTGAGAAACATGTTACTGTGGCCCAGGCTTGGTGACACACATAATCCCAGCAGTGTGGTAGGCTGAGGATCACAACTTTGAGCCCGCGCTATGCAACTAAGTGAGATGCTGTCTCAAAATTTTATTTTATTTTAATATTTTTTATATTATGGCCAGCTCAACCCAACCTGGGGGTGGGGCTGGTACAACATGTGGTGCCAGAGATCAAACGTGTTCCCTGCAGTTGCCTAAGCTTCCCTAAGCAGGTGCTGAGTAGGGATATAGCCCAGTGCAGAGGTCCTGGGTTTAATTCCCAGTACCACAACCACAAAAAAATGTGATGGTGAGGAGCTAGGAGTCATGCAGCACCAGATTTAGTGAATAAGGTAAAAAAAGGACACACTGGAATATTTTTTGTGTTTTGTTTTTCAGACAGGGTCTTACTGTGTATTCAAGGCTGGTCTTGAACTCACTGCATATCCTGGGTTGGCCTTGAACTCACAATGTCCTCCTGCTATAGCTTATAGAGTGCTGTGGCAGGTGTGTATCACCACACCTGGCATTGTAATGTTTTTGACAAAAATTATGGTGAACAGTTGATAAAGAGATGATCAAAAAATACAGTGAATATTTCCATTAAAATACTTACAGGCTGGGAGTGGTGGTGTACTCATATGTAATTCCAGCAGTCTGGAGGCTGAGGCAGGATTGCTGAATTTGAGGCCAGCATGGCCCACAAAGTAAATATAGGTTCAGCCTGACTTGCATGATGAAACCCTGTCTCAAAAAAGACAGACAGAAAAAGAAAGAACAAAAAAACCCCAAGAAGCTTAATTATAGTAAAAGATACATTACTTTCAGACACACCCATCATTCTTGGCAATGTGTCTTTTACTGTAATTTTTTTAAAATTTAATTTTATTTTTTTCTTGTTTCAGAACTTTTGTTTGTTTATTTATTTATTTTTATGGCCAGCTCAGCCTGCCCTGAGGTCAGGGCTGGCACAGCATGTGGTGCCGGGGTTCGAACTGCGGTCCCTGCAGCCACCCAAGCTTTCCTAAGCAAGCACTTTAGACCACTGAGCCATCCTGCTGGGCCCCTGTAATTTTTTTTTTTTTTTTTTTGTCTTTTTGAGACAGGGTCTCGCTATGCAGTTCAGGTTAGCCTTGAGCTCACTTTTGTAGCCCAGGCTGGTCTCGAACTCGCACTGATCCTCCTGCCTCAGCCTCCCGAGTGCTGGGATTACAGGCGTGAGCCACCACGCCCGGCCCCTGTAATTTTTTTAAATTGAAAAAAATATATCGTTTCTTCCACTCACCCTTAGTATTTGCCTGTTCTGGGATGCAGATAGACTCTTACTTGGGTCTACATAATTGGCTTCAGCCTAGTGTTTTCAAGATCCATCCATGCACAGAACCACAAAGTGTTTCTGTCTGCTTTTTATGATACTCTTAATGGGAGTATCCTATGGGTCCCTGAGATCAGGTAAGTGAATCTGCAGGGAGCTGGCAGGATGTGATGTAAGGAGCTCTGCACAATAGGACTTGAGTTGAGAGTCTGGCTGTCACTGGCCTGCCTGGCAACCTTGTGGTCTCATTGGCTTGTCAGCTCATGGTGCTTCTATGGCCTCTAGGCACCTATCCAATGGGAGGAGCGGAATGTCACTGCCATTCAGGGGCCTGGAGGAAAGTGGATGATCCCACCAGAAGCTAAGGAGTCCATGGATAAAAATAAGATGGGTCTGAAAGGTAGGTGGGTGAGGCAGAGACATTGGCTATTACTGTTCTCTGTCCCGGATGTTCAGTTTCCAGAATTCATCTGTGTAGGCCAAGCAAGGCCTGGCCGCCTACCACAGCAGAGCCAACTTCTTACGAATTCACCACTTGTAGTCAGGTACTTTGATTTTGATTTTGGACTTTTTTTTTTTTAGGCTGGCTCTGGCCAGGTAAAGGGGAGCCAAGTAAAGCTTGTGGAACTGGGGATTGAATCCCAGTCCCCTGTAACTGACTGCATTTACATGAAGCAGTGCTTAAACAACTGAGCTAAGCTGTAGAGACCCACGATATTTTCTTTTTTTTTTTTTTTTTTTTGTCTTTTTGAGACAGGTTCTCTATGCAGTTTAGGCTGGCCTTGAGCTCACATTTGTAGCCCAGGCTAGTCTCAACTCACACCAGTCCTCCTGCCTCAGCCTCCCAAATGCTGGGATTTACAGGCCTGCCCCACCATGCCCAGCGCCCATGACATTTTTTTTTAAACCCTAGTAAAAATATTAAAAGTACCACTGGCTGTTACCAACTGATAGTATATATTCACTTATTAACTTCATGCTTTACCTCATCTTTTATGTTTTTTGTAATTGCTATTAATTTTTTTTGTGGGGGTTGGGGGGTAACCAGGGATCAAACTCAGGACCTTACACTTGCCGGTCAGGCACTTGTGCCTCTGAGCTATCTCCCCAACCCCTATAATTAGTTTAATATACACTTAAAGTCATAATTTTAAATGACTATACCTATATCTGATGGTCTGAGCAATAGATTTGACAATAAAAGTAGGTAGTATAACAATCATTGTTAGTTTGCTATTGTTTTGAAAGTCTAACATCTATTGTTGTGTGTCATTCTGTTTCTTCGTTTCTACTGTTTGTTTTTACTCTTCAGAATAAAATTAAATTTAAAAAAATGACAGGCATGTGACAGTCAAGTTAAAATTACACATCCAAGATTAAAAAATCCTCTCGACCATACACTGGCTGGCAGGCCTAGGAAAATTGCTTAGTCTTTTTATTGCCTCCATCTTTCAATGATCCTCATGGGGTGTGCTGGGGATGAGGCCGCATGGAGAACCTTGCTAGTACAGTGCTTGGCCCCAGACACTGTCAAAATAGAAATGTGGTGAGGTTCCGGAGCCTCTGTGGGGGTCAGTTCCTCCTCTGCCTGGGTCCAAGGGAGGGAATACAGCCAGCGGCACACATGTTGCACAGGGGCCACAGGATGTGAAACCAGAAGTATCCTCTTGTCACCTGGATGTTCTTCCTTGTGATAGGCCCTTTAAAGACCCCAATTGCAGCTGGTCACCCATCTATGAATTTGCTGCTGCGTAAAACGTTTGACCTCTATGCCAATGTCCGGCCGTGCGTCTCCATCGAAGGCTACAAAACTCCTTACACTGACGTGAATATCGTCACTATTCGCGAGAACACTGAAGGAGAATACAGTGGGATTGAGCACGTGGTATGTTCAGTTGTTTTTGTGTTTCTAGTCAAGTTGCTTTTTGTCTCTTACATTTTCACATGAACGTATCTTCTATCTTAGTCACATTTCTGTTGCTGAGACAAAATACTTGATGCCCAAAGTTAAAGGAAAAAAGGCTTATTCAGCTCACAGTTTATAGAAGTTTCAGTACATAGTTGGCTAGCTCCAAGGTAAAGGGGCATTAAGGAAGGGAAACAGTCCATGGCAGGCAGAAGGCAGCAAACCACGAGTGACAAGCAGGAACCCTCTTCCTATTCCTGCTATACTGTCGGGCTACCCACCCTTAGTGTGGGTAGCACTCCTGCACAGGGAGGGACCACCTACATCCTAGTGTCCCTGAAACAGTCACAGCATCACATCCTTGATCCTAGCAGCATAGACCCAGCCACCTCAGAAGAGCCTCACCAAGACCACATGAGGCTTTCAGGGGACATCTAGATACAAACCACAACTTCTCCCAAAGATGGGGCAGCGCTACCTCTTCGTTTCACTAGGGTTGGGTCAGTACCTGACAATTGAGATGGAGGAGCAGGGCCTGGTGGTTCAGAGCACGGGCCCAGGACTCTGCCCACTTCACAGATGTGCCCTGGAGCAGGCGTCAATCTCTGGGCCTTGCTTTTTGTCTTTTGTGCTGCAGGGTTTATTACACCTGCCCTAGAGGCCAAGGTTAACACCTGGTGGACACATTGTTTGCCATGGGCCACACTGCCTGCTGACTTCCATGGTTGTGGACACACCCTCTGAGCAGGGCAGGACGCTGTCTCTTTCAGATTGTGGACGGAGTTGTGCAGAGCATCAAGCTTATCACTGAGGAGGCAAGCAAACGCATTGCCGAGTTTGCCTTTGAGTACGCACGGAACAACCACCGGAGCAACGTCACGGCTGTGCACAAGGCCAACATCATGTGAGTCCTGTGGCAGTGCCACTGCGCCTGCTGTACCATGCTGGGTGATGATGCACCAATGCAGAGGGGTGGTGGCCAGGTCCCAGGAGCTAAGGGAGGCCTGAAGGTTAGCAAAAAAGAGGAAGAAAGAGTCTTAGGTCCCCATGGCTGCAGTCAGGACTTCAGTGGTGCCTCCATCTGCTGTGTCCCGAGGCCACATTCTTGTTACACCCAGCCAAATGAAACTGTCTCTGAATGTATAAAGAAAAAAGGTTGACCATATAAAATAATAAAATCATTTAAGTAAGGGAAGGGGGTTAACCCTTTAAGTCATGTTTAGTAGTACTGAGTACTTGGTTTTTACTGGATAGTACTATAAAATTCCAGCCTTTTCTATTATGGTCAAACTTTGTATTTTATGTCTTTATTCTTTTGTGCTTCCAGAAGAATCTCAAGATATTTTCTGTTTTATTAACTACCTAAGAAATAGCTTTTATTGAGCTAGGCCTGGTGGTATATAGCTGTAATCCTGGCACTGAGGAAGCTGAGACAGGAAGATCTGTATGAGTGCAAGACCAGGTTGGGCTACATAGTGAGTTCAAGGCTAGCCCAAATTACATGATGAGATCCTGTTTCAAAAAAGGAAGAATTTTACTTTACTTACTTCTTACTGTGATTGTTGTAATCAGACATTGTCACTTTCGGAACTTGAATTTCTTTTTTTTTTATGCTTTTTTTTTTTTTTTTTCTTGTTTCAGAAGTTTTGTTTGTTTATTTTTTTATGGCCGGCTCAGCCTGCCCCAAGGGCAGGGCTGGCGCAACATGTGGTGCCGGGGATCAAACCACGGTCCCTACAGCTGCCTAAGCTTTCCTAAGCAGGCGCTTTAGACCACTGAGCCATCCTGCCGGGCCCCCAAGAACTTGAATTTCTTGAACAACTTTCATTTGACTGTCTTCTTTCTTGAATGCAGGAGAATGTCAGATGGACTTTTTCTGCAAAAATGCAGGGAAGTTGCCGAAAATTGCAAAGATATTAAATTTAATGAGATGTACCTTGACACAGTGTGTTTGAATGTGAGTACATTTTCATACTTATGTGCTACCATCTGTAATAAACACTGTGTGTGCAGTAATAATTTTTGGTTGTGTTCCTTGTAGATGGTACAAGATCCATCCCAGTTTGATGTTCTCGTGATGCCAAATTTGTACGGAGACATCCTTAGGTGAGTTTTGACTGCACCCTTTTAATTTTTGGTTTGGGACAGGCTGTCACCATGTATTGCTGGCTGGCCTTAAACTTGCAAGGATCCTCCTGCATCAGCCTCCAGAGTGCTAGGATTATAGACTTGTGCCATCATACCTGTCAACTACACCCTTTCTATTTTTGGTCTCTAGTTTATTTACAGGCCCCCTAAATAAATTTTGCCTTCACATTTTCAACTTATAAAATAAGGCCGGGCCAGGCGTGGTGGCTCACGCCTGTAATCCCAGCACTTGGGAGGCTGAGGCAGGAGGATTGGTGCAAGTTCGAGACCAGCCTGGGCTACAAAAGTGAGCTCAAGGCCAGCCTGAACTGCATAGCAAGACCCTGTCTCAAAAAGACAAAAAAAAAATAAAAATAAATAAAATAAGGCCGGGTTTGGTGGCACATGCCTATAATCCAAGCACTTGGGAGACTGAGGCAAGAGGATCAGTGCAAGTTCGAGACCAGCCTGAGCTACAAAAGTGAGCTCAAGGCCAGCCTGACAGGCATAGTGAGATCCTGTCTCAAAAAGACAAAAAATAAAAATAAATAAATAATACAACATTTTTGATCAGCTGTGAGCTAAAGTCAAACAGTTCAGATGGGGGCACCAGTGATTATGTGTTGAGGGCCAGTCCTTTACTTACCATGTCAGCACTGGGCTATTGCTTCTTCCTCATTAGTTTGCTCTTTTCATTTTTCACACTTTTTGTTCAGGGCTACTGATTAAAGCCAAGACCTTCACACTGAGCCACTTCCTAGCCCTTTCCTGTTTTTTAAAATTTTGGGACAGGGTCCCAGGTGAGACCCAACAGCCTCCCAAAGTGCTGAGATTACAGACATGTGTCAAACTGCTTGCATTCTTCGAGTGTTTTATTGCTTGGCTGGCTGATTTCAGTACATTGTGTTATATATAGCTGGGTTGATCAATTAACAATTTTTTTTTTTTTTATGTATATGGGACAAGATCTCATTACGTATCAGACTCATAGTGATTCTTCTGTTTTCAGTCTCTCAAGTGCTGGAATTACAGGTGCACACAACCACACCCAGTCTCAACCACTGTCTCAGCTTGCCCTGGGGGGGGGGGCTGGCATGACATGCTGGGGATCCAGCCCGTTGCTGCACTCTTCCTAAGCAAACACTTTAGTCCACTGAGCTATCTGGTTGGCCCTAACTAATTTTTTGCTTATTTTATTTTTTTTTTGGAGTGCTGGGGCTCAAACCTAGGGCTTCACCCATGCTAAGCATGGGCCATGTCATTGTGCCACACCTCTATCCCCAGTAACTTTGAATTGACTTTCAGGCTTCCAGAGAAGTTGTAAGAGTGGCACAAAGGATCCCTGAACTCAGCTTCTGGGTTTGCCACGTCTCAGTATTTCCCCACTCGTGTTCACCAGATGTGATTGGCCCTACCGTCGTCCCTTCTGCATTAGGGGTTGGCACCCTATTGGGAGGATGGGCTCGCCCTTCCTCTGGGTCTATTCACTTAGCCATGCCATTTGGGCTTAGGTGTCCCATTTGTTCAAGGCTGTGTCCCATGGGTGTTCAGCTGGGCCAGCTGGGCCAGGGTCCTTTCCCTGTGGCTCCTGGTTCCGGTAGTCCCGGCCTCCCCTTCTCTGAGCCTTGTCTTGCTGTCTGACATAATGAGATATTATAGGCTCATCTTCGTGTTCTGAACGGCAGGCACTTCCCAGGAAACCCTGCTTCCTGTTAGTGGAGCATGGTATTATAAAATCAGGTCTCAGTGCCAGGTGTGATGTTTTCCTGTTCTAAAAATCAGTTGAAATGCTTTTCCACCTCCAGTGACCTGTGTGCTGGACTGATTGGCGGTCTTGGCGTGACTCCAAGTGGCAACATTGGAGCCAACGGGGTGGCCATCTTCGAGTCGGTAAGGGACCCACCCAGACAACCAAGCTGAACTTAGGTTGGAAGAGGAGGGATGCAGTGGGGGCTCCATGTACCTTTAGGGCTTAACTCAGCCATTTTATGTATGTATATATGTATGTATGTATGTATGTATGTATGTCTGTTTGAGACAGGGTCTCGCTATGCAGTTCATGCTGGCTTTGAGGTCACTTTTGTAGCCCAGGCTGGTCTCAAACTCATACCAATCCTCCTGCCTCAGCCTCCCAGGTGCTGGGATTGCAGGTGTGCACCACCATGTCCAGCTCTCAGCCATTTTAGATTATGAAAAGAATGATGCGTATTTTTATAGATAGCCTTCATTTGTTCATTTTTCTGTAGATGTTCATCATGTAATCTTCCTTTTTTTATATTTTTACCAAAAATGGTAAAAGATTGTTCAGTATTTTTTTATTTTAATTTTTATTTATTTATTTATTTTTATTTTTTTCTTGTTTCAGAACTTTTGTTTATTTATTTTTATGGCCAGCTCAGCCTGCCCTCAGGACAAGGCTGGCACAGCGTGTGGTGCCAGGGATTGAACTGTGGTCCCTGCAGCCGCCTAAACTTTCCTAAGCAGGCGCTTTAGACCACTAAGCCATCCTGCCGGGCCCCCTGTTTTGTTTTGTTTTGCTCTTTAAAAAATTTAGTTTTGAATTTCTGCAGGCTTTACTTCCCAAGGTCTGTTCAAATTACACATAGGCTGGGCGTGGGGCGCACACCTGTAATCCCAGCACTCAGGAGGCTGAGACAGGAGGATCGGTGCGAGTTCAAGACCAGCCTGGGCTACAGAAGTGAGCTCAAGGCCAGCCTCAACTGCATAGCGAGACCCTGTCTCAAAAAAAAAAAAAAAAAATTACACATAGCACTGTCAGCACACACACCGTTGTGGGGGTGTAAGGGAGGTGATGAGGAGCCCAGGGCCAGTGCTCACCACCTGCTAACGGCGCTGGCCCTGGTCCCCTTCCTGCTGATGCTGCCTTCCTGCCATGCAGGTTCACGGGACAGCGCCTGACATTGCAGGCAAGGACATGGCCAACCCCACCGCCCTCCTGCTCAGCGCAGTAATGATGCTGCGGCACATGGGGCTTTTCGACCATGCCGCAAGGATTGAGGCCGCATGCTTTGCCACAATCAAGGACGGAAAGGTATCAGCCTTAATCTGTGTGTGGTGGGTGCATCCCCTCCATGTGTGTCTGTGAAGGGAGTGGGTGAGAGTGGGATAAATCGATGGCAGAGATCCTTGGCATAGGTGCCCTGCGTGAGCCTCAAGAAGCTATACCTCCCTGGAGGCATTGAATGATAGTTCAGTAGTTCCTTGTTGTAGTTCAGGGTGAGGGTCCTTATCTTTTCTTGCCTCAAGAAGCCTGTGCACTCATGTGCATCTGCTTAGGTCAGGGCTGGGTATTTACAGGAAAGTCCCAAGGAACACAGGCAGAATCATGCACAGCAGGAAGAAGAGCCAGCGAAGCCTAGCTGTCCTGTTGTCTGCGCAGTTTTGGCCAGTCCATTCTTTTTTGTGTAATACTAGCAGTGGAACCCAGGATTGTTGCACTAAGCTACCTCCTTAGCTTTGTTGTTGTTGCTATGTTTTTAGGTAAGGCAATCACTAAATTACCCAGGCTGGACCCAGCTTCCTCAGCCTCAGCCTGTGCACTGCCACACCCAGCTTGTTGAGACCTCACCTTAGCAGAGTTTTTCCAAAGCTGACGCCTTGATACGGATGCTACAATTTGAGATTCCTCCTTACAGCCAAAATACTAGGAGGCCAAGCTTTTTATCTGTTTTGTTGCTGGGGAGGATGGCACATTGGTCCTCTTGCAAGTGAACAAGTACTCATCCACTGATTATACCTGCAGCCCCAAGCTTATTTTTGATGTGGTAATTTTGTTTGTTTGTCTTTTTGTACTGGGAATCAAACCCTGGGATCTTGGACTTGCCTGGTGCAAGTGCAACTGAGCTATGTCCATGCCTCTTCCAAGCTTTTTTTTTTTTTTTTTTTTTGCAGTATCAGGGATTGAACTCAGGACCCTGTGCTTGCCAGGCAAGCGCTTATTCTACTAAGCTATCTCCCGGCCCCCAAGCTTATTTTTAACAGTTGGACAGTAACTTTAGGGAACATTGATTTCCCTTTTATTCTGAAGCTTTGAACAAGTATATCCTAGAGTCTAGCAGAGACACCTGAGTTACACAGTAGACTTAAATTTTGTAGCATGTAGATAAAACACACACACATTCACATAAGACTGCTATTCAGGCTGGCCTCAAACACACTGTGATCCTCCTGCCTCAGCCTCTTAAGTGCTGGAGTAATAGGTGTAATCCTTGGCAAGAGAAATATGTTGAGGTCTGTTTGCAATAAAGAGTGAGCTGGTAGAAGACAGACTGTGTGGGAGACTTCCTCTTGTAGGCACAATCACTTAAGCATTTTTGGTATTTTCTTTTTCTTTTTTTATTGGGAATCAAACTCAGGAACTTGTACTTGCCAGACAGATGCTGTGCCATCGAGCTATATCCATAATGCTAGCATTTGTTTTCTAGCCTCTAAAAATAGTCTTAAGCTTTTTAGCCTTCAAAAATTTCCCACAGAAGAGGGCTGTTGGTTTAGCTGAATGATTTAAGTGCCCGTGTGGGCAATCCCCGTCAGGCACAGGGGATGGCAGTTTGACCCCCAGATATAACTTTAGACAGCCAAAAAAAAAAAAAAAAAAGTCCCATGGACTTTGTAAAGCTTCCTGTTTAGTTTTTCTTTTATTTAGACATGCAGTCAGTCATTATTTTCTTAGGGGCTTATGTCTGAACAAAGGAGAAATTTTGGTGCTGACTTTTTTAGTGGGAACATCTATTTCCAAGTGTTCTTGTGGACCCCTGTAATGAGGTCTCCTGGTTCTCCTGGGCAGTCATTGATGGTGGGGGTGGGGTGGGGGGGCCTGACTCTGAAAAGAGGGGTTAAATGCAAGTTGGAGAGGGCAAGCTCCTTGCTCAGCTTATACCTCCCTGGAGGCATTGAATGATAGTTCAGTAGTTCCTTGTTGTAGTTCAGGGTGAGGGTCCTTATCTATTCTTGCTGTTTCCTTTTCTCAGAGCTTAACGAAAGATTTGGGAGGCAGTTCGAAGTGCTCGGACTTCACAGAAGAAATATGTCGCCGGGTGAAAGATTTAGATTAATGGGTCACAGTGGTGTATGCTGCAACTCTAAGGGACGCCACCTCGTAAACCTCTCTGTAGGCACCTGCCATTCTGTGTGCATTTGGTTTGCTTGTTTCTTGACAGCGCATTTTACAATCTGGCCTTTTTTAACCAAACTGTGCAAAGGATGCAGGAGATGTCCCTGACCTGCTTTCAAAGGACTTTTTCCAAGTGCTTATTTTATTTATTAAATGTATCTGGTAAACATCGTTTTGTAAACTCTAAGTGGACTGTATCATTTGCCATTGTTAACCATTTTACACTTTAGTTTAAATAATTTTTTCTCAGCTGTAAATATTATATGATACAGAATTAATAAGAGAAAAGATACAACTTTTTAGACAAAAGTCCTGTCTTTGTTTGGTTTATGAGAAACATAATAGAAATAAAACAGGACATTGATGTAATAGCACAAGATGACATTCTTATAAAGCTAAATGGGCACAGGAGAAATTTCCTGGGAAAGTTCACATCTAAAACAGCAAAAATGGTATATTTCCTAGTGATACGGAAAATAAAGGCAGATGCTTCCTTTACATGAATTATTATGAATAAAAATTTCAGATCTAAGAAACACAATGAGCAATACAGTTTTGTTAAGATCTGGATAATATATTGTGTACGAAGTCCCGCATGTATCATGTATTTGATGATGATTTTACTTTGAGGTTCAACACTCCATGGCTTCTGGGGAAGCCGTGGCTGGTGCCACCTTTTCCCTGGATGCACTGTCACTGTGTCATCAAGGCCCCCAGGCCTGTCCTACCTGAGCTGGGCTGGGAGCGTACCCTGTCATGCCCCCTCTACCATCTGTGCAGATGCTCCACTCACTGCCACTCCCAGGTGGCATTGCTCAGGGCCTGGTGTTTGAGCTGCAGTTGAGGAACCTCGGTGCTGGCTGTTGGCTGGCTATTGCCTTCACACCTCATCAGCTGTCCCTTTAAGTCTCGCACATCCCTGTGCCCTTCAGCCAGTCGCTGCCCTCTGCCTAAGATGCCATTGCAGAGAAGGAGCACACTCATGAAACAGTTCATAGGCATCTGGGTCTCGTCAGCCTGTGACCTTCAGGTCACCCCTCCTCCCCGCACCCTTGCCTGGCTGCAGCATGAGCAGCCGCACTTTGGCCCCATACCGAAGGCAGGGTGTCTTCCCTTGCCCTTGTCAATTTGCCAGCCTGTGGCTTTGTATAATGTCCTCAGATTACAAGGGGATTTCTTAACAGATGCCCTCGTGTGGGTCATTTTTGAAGCTTGTAATCTTACCAGCAATACTTACATGTACTTTATTTTTGTTTGTACTGCTGCTTCCTTTGTTTTATTAGATTGTGCTAATTACCGGTGGCTCTTGGTTCACAGAAATAAAGAATTCCAAAACAACCAAGATATACGCCTTCTTCTGCCTTTCCTGGTCAGGTGCCTCGCAGCAGTTGGCTCAGGTCATTGCTAAGAATGACCACTCAGTGGACAGAGCACAAGCATGGCCCAGGGATAATGCATTCTTGCCACAGTGGGCTTCGTCAACTACATCACCCACTGACCCTTCCTGCCTGGCACTAACTGGAAATGGTCACTCATACCTGTCCCACTGTCCATGGGTTAAATACTACTCTGTGCCCTGCTTCTTTGACTGACAGAAAAACTAAGTACTCGTTGACAGTTCTGTTAAACACTTAATATTCATATTACACATTAAATACAGTCACATGGCAGCAGCAATTTTATTAGGTAGTGTCCAAAAAGATTCCAGAGTAAGTCTGGCCGTTAAAGTAAGCTAGACAGCTTTACCTGCAGCATGAACTAGTAAGAGGACTCCCCACCCCCACCCTTGCCTCTGGTGAGCTGATGAGCTATGGCTTGTTAGGTCTCCCTGGAGTTAGGGCTGAGCAGTATCAACCCTTCGGTGGTGAAAGGAGAGTTGATTTTATCACCTGAACACTTAAGCAGAATTCCCTCTACCCACATGTGGAGCTTCTCAGAGTTGTAGACGTTTGGAGTCAACCCTGGCCAGGAGGCCAGACACGCTTGCCTGAGTTCCTGTGGCCACATGGGAGAACCTGGAGCTCAGAAATGCCCCTCACAGGCAGAGGCTGCCTTCTGTACTCACTGGGAGCCACACGGGTGGTCCCAGTTCTTTTGTTCTTGGTAAAAGGAATCAATGATATCTTTGTACTTCTCTAGGACTGTGAGCCGCTTGAGTTTCATGGTGGGACCTAAAAGAGCAATGAGGAAAAAACAAGTGAGGCATAAGCTCTGCAGATTGAGAGGTGTGGGGCATAGAAGCAGATTCAGCAGTGGGCCAGGCCAGGACGGCAAAGTGAGGGGCCAGCCGCTCAGACCCAAGCCTCTGGGCATCACACGCTGAGGAGGCTCCTGTGGTGACCAGCACTGGTCGATGGCCAACAGCAACAAATAGGTCAGAAATGACCTAGTTTCTTCCCAGTGGATGGGGAGGCAATTGGAACCACAGCCGTCCTGCCTGTAACCTGTGCCTGTCCCTAACCCTCCTCTCACTTGGATTCTGTCCCTTCAAAGAATACACTTATCGAAGCCGGGTGTGGTGGCTCACGCCTGTAATCCCAGCACTCGGGAGGCTGAGGCAGGAGTATTGGTGAGAGTTTGAGAACAGCCTGGGCTACAAAAGTGAGCTCAAGGCCAGTCTGACCTGCATAGCGAGACCCTGTCTCAAAAAGACAAAAAAGGGCCCAGCAGGATGGCTCAGTGGTCTAAAGCGCCTGTTTGGGAAAGCTTGGGCGGCTTCAGGGACCGCGGTTCGATCCCCGGCACCACATGCTGCGCCAGCCCTGCCCCTGGGGCGGGCTGAGCCGGCCATAAAAATGAGTGAATAAACAAATAAAGGTTCTGAAACAAGAAAAAATAAATAAAAAAAAAAAAAAAAAGGAAATAAAAACATTTAAAAAAAAAAAAAAAAGAATGCACTTATCGGGCCAGGGAGAGAGCTCAATGGAATAAATGCTTGCCTGGCAAGTGCAAGGTCCTGAGTTTAATCCCTGGTACCACACACACAAAAAAAATGAATACACCTCTCTCCCAGGATGCACTAGGATTGCTTCCCAGTGGATTCCTAAATTTGGAAGTGCTCAAGTCTTTACATAAAATGGCATAGAAAGGGCGACCCACTTTTCAGACCCCTTTCTGTCCCTCTTAGAAGCTTTCTTTCTCTCAATAAATTCTTCCTTCTTTAGAAAAAACAAATGGTACAATATTTAAGTATAACCCAGACACATCTCTGTACTCCCCACCCTGGTACTAGAGGCTGAACCTGGGCCTCAGAGAGCTACAGTAGTGTGTTGGTGCACACAAACAATTCTTCCCACATTTCTTCTGGTTGCAAACTGAATTGGAGAAGAACTGAATCAAATTCTATGGTTCAACTCAATGTTGACCTTGATTCAGTTCTTGTCCAATTTGATTGGTGACCAGAACTGTGGAAAGGATTGAGTCCATGAACCAAGACACAGTGTATATCCTTACTTCCCTTAATTTTTTTTCTTTCTTTTTTTTTTTTTTTTTTTTAAGTATTTTGAGACAGGATTTTACTAAAGATAAGTGGCGCAAGCTGGGCTAAAACTTATGATCATCCTGCCTTACCATCCTAGGGTGCTGTGGTTATAGATATTCACCACCATGCCCAGCTTTTCCCAAATGCTTGCTTGCTTTATTTATTTATTTATTTATTTATTTATTTCATATTCTTTCTTTATTTTTTTTGCTGGGCTGGAGTTTGAACTCAGGACCTTGCAGTTGCCCAGCAGGCACTTGTACCATGGAGCTATCCCCCTAGCCCCTTGTTCCATATTCTTTAAATAATCTGTAGGTTACTTACAATGCCAAATAAATGCTGTGTGAATAGATGCATTGTTTAAGGAACAATGGCAAGGAAAGGTCTGTACATGTTTAAAACAGGTTCATTAAGAAAAATATTTTCACCAGGAAGATAGATAGCTCTGTGGGATCAGCACCTGCCTGGCAAGTACAAGGTCCTGAGTTCAATCTCCAAACTGAGTTCAATCTCCAAACCAAAATGATGATAATAACAATAATAATAATTTCATTGTAAGGCTGGTGGTCTTTTGTGCATGTGAAACAGAGGACCTGTAAACTAGTCCAGAAATAGAAGTAAACACTCCCTCAGCTTTTGTCTTAGGCTCTTGAACGTCATCTCCCTGGGACCAACATGCTGCCATGTTATGTGGTAGTATGGTGGCCCGCAGAGAGGCCCCTTGGCCAGAACAGGTCTGTCTCACAGCCAGCAAGGAACTGAGACACCTACAATCACGTGACAGAGGCACTGCAGCCTCCAGTTCTGGGTGATGGCCCCTGGCCCACAGAGACTCCAGCCAGAACCACAGGCCCACTGAAATGAAGGCAACAATCACTAGGGGGTGATCATTAACATGTCAACCGACAGGTAATGCTCCAATGGCCTGTTTGCGTTGATGACAGCTTTAGTGGACTGATCGGGTATAGAGCTCCTGTCAGGGTGTTAATGAGAACTCCCCCTCAGTCAGTTTTTCTCAGCTTTGATTTTTCCCACCTGCGTGGCTGAGGTCCCAGGTGGACTATGTCATCCCTGACTATAGTTGGAAGCCTCAACATCAGCATTGTTGAGGGAGTACATCTTGCATCTGCTTGACCCTGTATTCATTTTGTCAGCCCCAGACAATGAGATGTGGAGGCCCCGCAACCAGCACTCAGTGTTGCTGAGTTTAGCATTGCTGAGTTTAGCCATGCTGGCTCTAAGGGGTGCCATGTGCCATGAGCACCCAAGATCCCATAGTCAGGAGCAGCTTCTTCTGGCCAGCTAAGGATGTGCCTCAGTCTTCTTTGACCCTGCATTATGTTCCAGACAGTGTCACCCCTAACCTATTACACAAGCTGTCTGCAGATGATAGCAGTGTCCCCTACAGCCAGGTAACACCAATCTGAACACCAGCAGGTTCAGGCATTGCCTGGTGGGTCCACTGGGATTTGAAAGGAACAACTGTCCCACAGCGAAGACAAAACCAAGGGCTATGTTCAAATTAAGTCCTGACACATATCCAAGTCCTGGGGAATTTGTTCCAGGATCTTCCACTGCAGACATCAAAGCCTACATACTCACGGGCCTACATAAAGTAGTGTAGTTCTATACACCCTGGGCATGTCCTCCAAATTCCTCAACCCATCTTATAATACCTATCACCAACAGAACAGAAATGCTATATAAACAGTTGCTCATTGTGCTTTTTAAGGAATGAGTACAAGAATACGGTCTACACGCTCAGTCCAGGAGGAACATTTTTCCCCAATAGTTTCATGTATGTTTCACTGCATCCAGCTGTGTGGAACCCACAGCACACAGGGTCAACTGTATGTTCCCCAGGTTCTGCACAACTACTGACCCACACTTCCAGTGGTCCCCGTCCTCCCACAGGAAGACACATCATGACTGCCATACAAAGCCCCATCCCAGAACTTGGCAGCTATGACTGCTTCCTCGTGGACTCCTGCCTGGCATTGTGTGGCCTCTGCTTTCCACAGCCCCTGGGATAGCGGAACCTACCCAACTCTCCTCCTGAGATGGAGAAGTCTCTCTCAAGAATGGCCCACTTCTGGATATGATAGGGCCGGGCAGCCGCATTTGCATTGACCCTCTGGATCCCCTCTTCAATGGCCTGGTACACAGCTTCATCCCGCTGGCTCACGATCTCAGACACAGTGCTGGCTCTGCTGCCCACCCTCTGGCAGAACTCCACAGCTTGCTCTGTCAGGTTGTCCGTTGGGTTAAAGGTGTCTGGGTCCAGCGTGCACTGAAAAGCCAGAAGACAGCTGAGCACTGGCCCCACTCTGCAGGAAGCAGACAGTGATGGGCTGCAGTCAACGGTGCCACTGTGTTGAGCCCTCAGTCAGTGACAGCATCACCTGGAAGAGGGGGGCTGGCTCCTGTCTGTCTATAACAGCAGGGCCTCAGTTCTTGCTGGGGGGTAGGGGAGAGCTCGCCTCAGTGGCCTCTTGGCCTGACTTTCCCTGTACGCTAACTGTGCTGAGAATCAAGCCAGACCAGCCCTGGGTTGCAGGTTTCTGTCAGGCTGCACCCCCACCCCCACTCCCTTAGGCCCAGCACCCCACACACCTTCAAGGTGAGCAGCATGGACAAGAACTTCCTCTGGTCGCCGATCAGCATGGCATTGCTGATGATGGGCAGCTCTGTCTTCACAGCCTCCTCAATCGGCACAGGGGGCACATTCTCCCCACCAGCTGTGATGATCAGCTCTGGGGAAGGAGGGCCCATCCCACTAGGTGTAGGCTGGGTGCTGGCTGAGCAGGGCCTGCCCTCACTCCCAGCCTGTGCCCAGGGGAGGCTTCCCACACTCACAGGGACTGGGGTGCCCCTGAGAACACTGCCACCCAGATATTTGGCCCTGCTCCCTCTGCGGTGCCTTTCCACCCCTGTTGCAGGTGTTGCTTCTGATATAGACCCCAACCACCTACTCACTAAGCTTTTTCATCATGCCCAGGGCTGTAATTCACTCTTGAAAAAAAAAAACAAGCTAGCTCTCTTAATCATTTTTAATTGAGGAAACTGAGGCACAGGATCAGCAATGCCCAAGGTCACACATGAGAACGTAGTAGAGCTAAGGTTTAAAGTTAGTCCAGTTCCTGAGCCACCAACAAGTTTCTCTTATGGAGCTGGTGTTTCTCCTACCGGCGTGGCCTCTCTTCTTCCCCTCTACCCACAGCTTATTCTGCAGTGTCCACCCCTCCAACCCCTCCTTCTTGGAGCTTTTCTCACAGCTTCTCTCTATCACCCATGGGTCACTTTTCATCCTGACAGAGGGAGGGCAGGGCAGGGGACATGCCTGGAGCTGAGATGTGTTATAGACATGTGCCAGCTCCACTGGGTGAAGGTAATCATATGCTGCCAACAAGGACTATTGCAAAATTTTAAAAACTAAAAACAAATAAATAAATAAATAAATAAAAAGTTGAGTCTCTATGTGCAAAGCACTCGATGCACTAACTCATCTTTGAATGAGAAGTCTGTGAAGATGGTCTGGCTGATTGGAAGGAGACTATACCCCACCCCCACCTGTCTGAGTCAATAAAACTCCCTGGTACCCCATGTCTGGCTCCCTGCCACCATGGGGCAGCAAGACAAGGGGTGAATAAACACCGTGAGGCAGGGGCGTGGGCCCCAGTGGATGCTGGGTAGAAGAGGGTTTGGCTGGCAGAGGTGGGTGTGAGCAGACACACAGGCTTTGGGTTTGCAGATAATGTGTAAGGGAGACAACAGACTAGCACCCGAATCTTCTCAGGGGCTGGGGATGGTCCCAGGTCAACTACTGAGGACCACAAATGGCTAATTTTGCATACTTCCCTAAGGGGTCATTGGAGGCTTGGGATTATTGGTATCACCTTTTTGAGATTTCTCATTATCTCTTTAGGGATGGGGCATCGTCTCTCACTCACTAAGACTGAAATTAAGACCACTAAGACTGAAAAACAGTCCAGGGCAGGATCCTTCTTAGCCTAAGATCATCTCTACTCTCTTGAGCCATCCCAAGTTCTCTTGTTATTGCCTACTAAGCCATAGAGCTTGAGTTTTCCTTTAATCCCTCCTATCACTATAGAGTCCCCAATAAACAGTGGCTGGCTGGGAGTGTCTTGGTCCCTGACCATTCTGAGGCACTGACCTCCCAGGCCCTCTTCATGCATTACTAAGTTTGTGTGTTGTTTATTTAATCCTTTCACCATACCCCTCAAACAAGCAGCTAGGGATCTTGGCCAGGTCCCAACTAACCAAGGTTTTAGGACACACTGGGCCTGGGACTATCATAGCAGCCTTACCATAAAGCTACAGAAAATAAGAGCCCCTCATAAAAGCCAAAAATGGTAGCTCTAACCCAACACTCAGGGGGCTGAGGGAGGAGGATTGATGTGTTTGACATTATCCTGAGATACAAGACCCTGTCTGAGAGTCTGAGAGAGAGAGAGACAGAGAGAGAGACAGAGAGACAAAGACAGAGAGATGAGAGACAGTCAGATAGACGCTGGGGTGCTGGGGTATTGTGCAAGGGCCAGAAAATAGATCACTGGAACAAGAGTTCAAATATATATCTCTCCTAGGTATGGACTTGACAAAGGATGAGGTAGCACTGTAGGAGCATGGGATCATGATGATCTTTTCTAGAAACAAAATTCGGCCAACTGAATATGCATTTGGTGAAGATGTTTCTACCCTATTTTTTTTAATTTTATTTATTTATTTATTTTTCTTATTTCAGAACTTTTGTTTGTTTATTTATTTTTATGGCCGGCTCAGCCTTCCCTGAGGGCAGGGCTGGAGCAGCATGTGGTGCCGGGGATCGAACCGTGGTCCCTGCAGCCACCTGCAGGTGCTTTAGACCACTGAGCCATCCTGCCAGGCCCCTCCATCCTATTTTTAAAAGCAGAGCCAACTCTGGTTGAATTTTGTTTTCTGGCTACTTTCACATCCTAAAGAAACGAGGTCTCCTGAGGGGATCTGACTGACCACTGTCAGATACAAAGTTACATTTTTTGTTACATAGGTCTTGCTTTAACTTGGTCTTAACCATCCAGCAGAAAAGTTTAACAATGAGGTATAAAAGGTAAAGCCATATTAATATGCTGAGTTGTAAAAGTCTCAAGTGAACAGCTTCCCACATTGGAAGTTCTGCTGATAACACACTACTACTATAGACTATTGGATATAAATACAACTACTTTCTCTTAATTCAGTAAGAAGAAAGATTTGTACTAATTGTGTTTAGAAAAGTTATGTCTGTATCTTGTACTCTGAGAAACTACTATGAAGACAGAAATGTGCACTGTATTAATTATTGTGGCTGTCCTACTAACATGCTTTGAAACTATCTCATTGCTATTTTTTCTTATTAAAATAAAAAAAAAAAGCCGGGCGTGGTGGCTCACGCCTGTAATCCCAGCACTTGGGAGGCTGAGGCAGGAGGATCGTTGTGAGTTCGAGACCAGCCTGGGCTACAAAAGTGAGCTCAAAGCCAGCCTGAACTGCACAGTGAGACCCTGTCTCAAAAAAAAAAAAAAAAAAAAAAAAGAAAAGAAACGGGGTCATTCACTTGTTGTTTCAAAAAATCAACACCAGGTGGCGCATATGACAACACTGGGTCTCACCAGCCAGAGCTCCTGTGCCTGCATAACCTAAGGCCCAAATACGGGGTGCCCTGTCCTTCCCCAGAGTCCATGCCTCCATCACTTAGAAGCTGAACCTGATGGAATACAAGCTTGTGCGACTTCCTGGAAGATATGTTCCCACTTGCGAAGATTCAGTTTCTACTGTGAAATGTGTGTGTTGCATGCCTGTGGGCACCCATGTACACACATGCACCCATGTTACACTCTCTTGTATGATGAAACAAGACATTTTTTCCTCAGGGTCTCCCCAACTTGCTTCTCTTTCTTCCTGGGAAATGTTTCCTGTTTTATTCTAAATTCTGTGTCCAGTTCATGTTCTGCTCTCTACATTGCCTGTGCCTGCAGAGAAACCTCATGTTTATACCCTGGATCTTCCAGGACACCTGTTCTTGTTTCTCTATGGGGTGTGACCCCCATTCCCACCAGGCACAAGCTGGGGGATCTCGTTGAGCCACTTTACCTCCCTGTGTCCTCAGTAGGGGTGAGGACAACTCCTGCCTGCAAGGAGCAGGCTCAGTGAGGCCAGCGGTACCCATGAAGGCTGTGCTCTGGTTTTGGGTGACACTGTGGAGGGAATGGACCCCTCCTGGCACTTACCTTTGAGACGCCCTGTGATGTAGAGGAAGCCATCCTGGTCCAGGTGGCCTGTGTCACCTGTGTGTAGCCAGCCCTCAGAGTCAATGGCCTCACATGTCTTGTCCTCCATGTTCAGGTAGCCCATGAAGATCGTGCGGCCCCATAGGCAGATCTCACCAATACCCTCTGCATCTTGGTTGACTAGCTTTACCAAGCAGCCAGGCACCACCTTTCCTGAGCTGGGACGAAGGGTGGGGGGAGAAGGTAGCCTGAAATCAGCTGTTCTGGGGACCCCAGGTCCCCAACCTCTCAGTCTTCGTGGAGATCCAGGGCTCCTTTCCTAGGGTTTTTGTATTTAACAGGGTACTTAGAGTAGAAAGGCGGGGTTAAAAGTTTCTTGGTGACTGACTGAATGAACAAATGGTTGAAAGGTGAATGATAACACTTGGGGTCCTGGATGAGCTGGCACGGAGAGAAGAATGGGAACAGAGCAGGTGAAGCTGCAAGTCCCATCCAGAACAGAACCTATTCTTCCTGGCCTCTTAGAAGGCTGGCCCTGTCTTCTCATGCCCACCCCAACTGCAGCCTGGCCATTAGCCTCCTGAGTCACCCTGTCATGGAGGACAGTGCAGGGTACCTGAGGTATTAGGGCTGTTCCAGCCATGCCTCACATACAGAAGGCCAACCCATAGCCCAGGAGGCTGAGCAGGAAATTGGGTCAGGATGACGGTTGGAACTTAGTGGCCCATAGCCCCAGGAAGACGTTTGCTGTGTGGACAGAGAAGTGGGGGTACTGGCAGGGTGTGCGGGCCATGCCTTACCTGTACAACCGGTAGTTGTAGGGGTTGGACATGAAGTGGGGGCCTGTGGTCTCACTGAGGCCATAGCCTGCATACAGACGGATATTGAGGCCCAGGAAGAAGCGCTGTGTCTCCGCCGTCATGGGGGCTGCCCCATAGAAGTTCTTCTGGCACTTGGCAAAACCTAGAGCCTGGCGGACCCTGGCCAGCACCAGGTAATCTGCCAGCCTGGCTGTGAAGGGCTTCAGATCACTGCGGGAGAGGAGAGCGGGCCACAGAAGGAAGAAAACAGAAGAAGAGTGGGTGCTCCACGGGATGCCCTGGCACAGCTGTTCTGGAGTCCTACGCTTTTGGTCTTTGGTGCTGGAGCTTGAACCCAAGTCTTGCTCAAGGTGACTGTGTGCTGTGCCACTGAGCCACACCCCTCCCAGTTGTCTGTTCTGATTGGTTGGTGCCATAAACATGCGTGTAAACACTGGTGTGCATGTACATGATTGTGAGAAAGTGTGCCATGAGCCAGACAGCCAGGCAGATCTAGCCATGCATAGGTGCATGCAAATTGTACAAATGCCATACACACATGCAGACACACGGTGGGAGGGCTGTATCCATGAACCCACATGGACACATACTTGTGATCCCACTTGAAGCCTGCAAGCACTGGGTTGACACATATTTGTTCTTCACTTTGTGTGCATGAAGCTGGAGGGGTAGATGCCTCCATGGCTCATGAAACTGGATGCTGTTTCACAGTCTGGTTATTTCACAATTGAAGCCCGTCCAGAACACCGAGCCTCCCGGCACTGGGTGGGAACTTGACAAGCAACCGAAAGGGGCAGGGAGAGATGGGAGCCATAGTGTGAGAGGCAGGAGGGCCGAGAAGGTAGAAGCCTAGTCACCTCAGCCACAGAGAGAGCAGCACCCATGGCAGGCTTGGGGGTCACTTCTGGGGAGCTGCATCCCCCTCCTGAGAAAGTGGTTGAGCCTCCCAGGCTGCGCCACAGATGCCAAGGTCGCTACTGGGCTGCGGTGAGTGTAGACATGGACTGGTGTGGACGGAGCCTCTCACAGGGCCGGAACAGGTATCCCAACAGGAGCTGTGCCCCATGCTCCCAGCTAGGCAGCTGCCCCCATCCCTTACCTCCAGGTGCCTTACCTGCTAGGGCAGGTGAGGTTCTGCTCCAAGGTCACTGACATGGCCCATAGCAGCATCTTGCGCCGGATAAATCCAGCTTGCGCGGCCACCTCCTGAATGCGCTCCATGATCTTCTCCCACACGCGTGGCACACCCATGTGGGACGTGGGCTCCACCTCACGCAATGTGTTCACCAGGCTCCCCTGTCCCCACAGAGAGGCCTGGTGAGGAGGTCCTGGAGGCCCCTGCCCTGGCCAGGTATGCCCGGCACACCCATGGAGGCCGGGAGTGGGCTGCATGCCCCTGCCTGGAGCTTCACTGCTATCCTCTCGCCCTTTGTAGATAGGGCCTGGGTGCTATCTGGGTATCACAGGGCTGGGTGCTTTAGAAACAGCTCAGTCCCTTTCCAGCTGTTAGGGTGGAAACTCTTCTTTCTCTAACATGACGTCCCTGTTTCCCATACAGTGCTTGCTTTAGGAACAGACAGGTGACCTTGTTTGGGCCATGAGATGCCAGGTCAGAAACCTACTGGGGCTTTCTGGTAGATTTCCCCAGTGGCTCAAAGAAGGAGGTTGGGATGTGGGGAGAGCTATAGCCACCCAGTGATCACCTGTGAGGGTCCTCTAAACAGGGCATCCTTGAGGCACTGTGACTCAACTCAGCCTAATGTCCTCAGTTTCCCTGTGTGTTTGGTTGTTTGCAACAAACTGTACGGTGATAGCTGACTCATTCTGCCGGTTACCCACAGGTGCACAGCTGAGTGCAGGCATGGGCCACACCCGGCATGGCCTAGTCCCCCAAACACCCACATGGCAGGGCGCACTGACCTTCAGGGCATCGGGCTCTGCAAAGCACACCTGGGCCCCCCACTGGATGCCAGTCCACAGGTCATAGATCTGTGCAGCAATGTGGCTAAGGGGCAGGTAGCTGACCACCACCTCCTGCTGGACCTCGGCTGGCTGGATGTCTCCTGCCTGACTGCCATACCGCGCTGTCCACGTGATCTGAGGACAGACAGTGTACCCAATGTCATTACCATTCTTGGCAGTGCTCACCACCATGGTCACCCTGGGATCTGGGGCTACTCTGAGTGGATGCCACCCTGGGGGAGTCTGAAGTCCTGAAATCCCCCAAGATGGGACCTCCTAAGTCCTCTCCCCTTCCCTTTACAAGAAGAGTCGATCCAATCCACCCAGCCACCTGTATGGACATCAGCTTACATTGTCTTGGCTCAACATCACACCCTTGGGGTTCCCGGTGGTGCCCGACGTATAGACCAGGACACAGCACTGGTTGGGTGTCTGGGCCTCAATGATGCTATCCAGGGTCTCTTTGGGGACTTGGTGTCCCAGCTCCATGAGTTCCTCCATCTGCAGCCAGGTTGGGGACATGGTCAACACCATTGGCAAGTGGGCCCAGATGGCCCCTCTTCCCCCAGGGCCTAGCCCCTCCTACCGTGTACACGTTGGCCATTTTTGTGGGAGGAGGTTCTTGGTATATCACCACCGCCTTCAGGTATGGCAAGTTTTTCCAGATCTGCATTGACAGGAAAAGCAAACCAAGTGTCAGCAAGGAACATGTCACATCCTGAGAAGAACATCATTCATTAGTATTTAGCATACACCATACAGTCAAGGCCTCTAGGTCACCCGTCTCTAAGCTTTGACCCCAGCAGAACCACTGATACTTTTCATTCATGGTTTTACATTGTGAAAACTTGGTGTAGTAAAGGCAGAGAGGGCAGAAAGTGGGCAGGAGGAATGTGTAGGGCGTGCAGCCTTTGCATAAGAGTTAGAGTGTGGACAGGTATGAAAACATGTATGTGCATGTGGTTGTATACGGACAGAAAGGACATCAGAAGATTAAACTAGAATCAAATCAGATTATTGCCTATAAGCACATAAAGGGGACAGTGGTAACAAGGAAGGGATGGGAATAAATCATATTTTAATTTATCTTACAGAATTTTAACTCTGGAATCAAATAAATGGCATCATCACTTGAAAAAACAAAATGCAATTAAACAAAAGCAAGCTGATTCTCTAAGACTTGAAGACAATCTGAAAGAAATGAAAATTAGGAAGTGGGTGACATAAACACCTTCGCACTCACACTCACAGTCAGAGTGCTATCCAGGGATCCATGACAGCATGCTGTGACACTGTGTGTTCTAGTGGGACACACACTACAGGTAAAAAGTAATCCCATGCTTCATTCAGAAGCCTGATTTGTGGGGAGTGAGATCAAGATTATTGGGCTGGGGTTGGAGCTATAGCTCAGCAACACAAACAAACACCTGCCTGGCAAGTGCAAGGTCCTGAGTTTGATTCCTGTTACCAAACTAAAACAAAACAAAACAAAACAAAAAACAAAAAAAAAAAAAAAAAAAAAAAAAAAAAAAAAAAAAAAAAAAAAAAAAAAAAAAAAAAAAAAAACAAGAATATTGGGCTGGAGTGTAGCTCAGCAGTTGAGTGCTTGGCCAGTAAAACCCTGGATTTCACCCCTAGCACAAAAATATTGATACTATTATTTTGAAATTATTTGGTGTACTGTTGAACTACGTTGATATTATTAAGAAGTAAGATTTTAAGGAAAGATTTTTAAATGCAGGAATAAAAGAAGTCATGTAATGTTTGAATCAAAACTATCATTGTGAATTCATGATTTATACATATGTATGAAAGGAACAAAGCCAGAAATCACAGACTTCTGTGAGAAAGTATTCAAGTAGAAAGCATTTGAATGGTAGCCGGGCGTGGTGGCTCACGCCTGTAATCCCAGCACTTGGGAGGCTGAGGCAGGAGGATTGGTGCAAGTTCGAGACCAGCCTGGGCTACAAAAGTGAGCTCAGGACCAGCCTCAACTGCATAGCGAGACCCTGTCTCAAAAAAAGACAAAAAAAAAAAAAAAAAGAAAGCATTTGAATGGATTCTTTTTTTTTTTTTTTTTAATGGCCGGCTCAGCCTGCCCTGGGGGCGGGGCTGGCACAGCATGTGGTGCCAGGGATGGAACCGCGGTCCCTGCTGCCACTTAAGCTTTCCTAAGCAGGCACTTTAGACCACTGAGCCATCCCACCGGCCCCTTTTTTTTCTTTTTCTTTTTCTTTTTTTGCAGGACCAGGGCTCAAACTCATGACCTTGCACTTGCCAGGCAGGCACTCATTCCACAGAGCTATCTCCTCTGCCCCTGAATGGATTCTTTAAAGTGCTGAAAGAAAAGAGATAAAAAGAAAGAAGCAAAAGAACAAAGGAAAAAAACAAGAGGAGGAAGCCAGATGAATTATAAGCCAGATGAGACTTAAAAAAAAAAAAAGCCAAAATTCAGCACTTTCTCAGACAATGAAAAACTGAGTGTATGTTTCACCATCAGATAATGTGACAAGCAAGGGCGACAGATAGTCTCAAGGCAAAAGAAAAGCACTCAGGGTGAGAAATGGCAAATGTAGGTGAATGCAAAAAAACATTTTCCTCTTGAGCTGGTGAGATGGTTCAGAGGTCTAATGTGCCTGCTTAGAAAAGCTTAGGCAACAGCAGTGACCGCAGTTAGATTCCCAGCACCACATGTTGCACCAGCCCCACCCCCAGGGCAGGCTGAGCCAGCCATAAAAAAGAGCATTTTCCTCTTTTGTAAATTTCTCTGAATGGTATTCAACTGCAATGTATCTGAGGTCCGTAACTTACATAGAAGTAAAACAGGCAGGCTACAAGAAACTTTAAATAAAAAGACACAGATTCAAAGGCCCACATGAGCCATCCAGCAGAAAAGTCTAGCCATGAGATATAAAAAGGATAGCCATATTAATATGATGAGCTGTAACAGGTTCAATTCAACAGCTTCCAATATTGCCAGTTGTATTGATAACCCATTACTATTATGGACTATTAGACTATATATAGCGACTTTCTTTTAGTTCAATGAGAAGAAATATTTGTACTAATAGTGTTTAGACAAGATATCATGTCTATATCTTGTACTCTGAACAACTACTATGAAAACAATATGCAATGTATTAATTATTGTATCTGTCCTACTAACCTGTTGTGAAACTGTCTCAGTGCTATTTCTTTCTCATTAATATTAATAAAAAATGAAAAAAATATTTTTTTAAAAACTGGGGAAAAAAACAACAGTGGCCCACAGGAGACTCATTGTGGTGGCACGAGTCTGTAATGCTAGCGCTTGGGAGGCTGAAAACGGGAGAATCACTGACTCCAGTCTATGTAGTGAGACCCTGTAGACCCTTCCCTAAAAAAAAAAAAGGTCCACAGGGACACAGGTGAATGCATATCCCTCCAGGTACCAACTCTAAGATAGCTCAAGTCATGTGTCTGAGATAACATGCTCCGGCATGTGTTCTGGCATGCTTTACATCACCTCTAGAGGGCTTGTACAATAGAGCACAAGTGCTGCCTATACAGTTGTACTGTGTCATTTAGAGAACAGTGACAAGAAAGAAGTCCATATGTCTCTCTGCTACAGATATTGCTACCTGAGGGTGGTGAATCACCGACATGGAGCCCACACATACAGAGGACCATTCTGCATCATGGGTGACATCGGATGACCCTGAGAAATTACACATGCACCTTGCAAATTCTACAACCAACACTGACATAGCAACAGCATGGCTAATAAGACAGTGAAGACAAACATGGAATCTCAAAAGGAAAAAATTCTCAACCTAATGGGGAAAGGAAAAAAGGAACAAAAAACCGATGGGACGAAGAGAAGATAAATAACCAGTTGATTGATTCATGATAATTATTTCAGGTTGGATTTAAAAAAGATAAAGCAGGGACCAGGGAGATAATTCAGTAGAATAAGCACTTGCTTGGTAAGCGCAGGGTCCTGAATTCAATCCCTGGCACTATAAAAATAAAATAAAATAAAATAAATATAAATATAAAAAAGATAAAATCAAAGTACATACTGCCATAAGTAACTTTAATATAAACACACAGGGGCCAGGGAGATAGCTCCGTGGCACAAGTGCCTGATTGGTAAGTGCAAGGTCATGAGTTCGAACCGTGGTCCTGAAAAAAAACAAAAACAAAAACAAAAACAAAACAAACTAATATAACTAATATAAAGGCACAGATTCAAAGTTAAAGAATAAAGAACATACACATGCAAGCCCTAATCATAAGAAACTGGAATGTGTACATAATGATGAAGCATAGTAGCTTTAGACCAGAGCTAGTACAGGGGATGAGGAGGGATATGTCTTAATAACAAAAGGCTGACAATCTAAGTATTTATATGTCTAATAACAGGCTCCAAATTGCATGAAAGCAAAACCTGATAGAGCTAAAAGCAAGAAAATGGCTAAATCTATAAAAGTAATTGCAGATTTGACACTCCCTGTCTCACTATTTGATAGAAAGAGAACCTGTAAGGATGTAGATTTAACCAACATTACACGGCTGTCAGCTAACTTGACAGATCTGTAGAACATTCTACCTAGTTACTGTCAAGTGCATGTTCCTGAAATGTGCATGACACAGTCATCAAATAGGCCCTAATCGCATCACCACACCTGCTCTGTGCACAAGGTGCTTCAGACACCAGAGAGCAGAGGGTGGTAAGGGCAAGGTCTTCCTTTGGCAAGAATTCTCTGCCAGTAACATAGCAAGTCAACATTTTCCACCCTTGTGCATAATTAATTCAGGCCAAGAAGACTAATGAATGCTAAAACCATAAAGAAGGCAAGCTGGGAAATTTTGCAGTGGTGACCCAGCCACCACCTAGGTCCAGATGATGGTCAGCCCTGGAAAGAGCAGTGGGCCTTACACTGTTGACTCTGGAAGCCACATGCTCAGGGGTATCCACCACCACCATGAGGTGTCTTCCGGGAAAGTTCTCATACAAAATGGAACAGGGGCCAGTTCAGCAATCTAAAGTGCCTATTCAGGCAAGCTTAGGCAACTGCAGGGACTGAGGTTTGATCCCCAGCACCACATGCTGCGCCAGCCCCACCCCCAGGGCAAGCTGAGCCGGCCATAAATAAACAAACAAACAAACAAACAAACAAATAAATAAATAATTAAAAAAAAAATGGAACAGCCTTCAGATCAACAGGAAATGCAGAGATTGCAGGAAGGAGTTAAAGGACCGAGGAGGAAGCCAGGTGCAGTGTGATACACACCTATAATCCCAGCACACTGGGAGATTAAAGTAGGAGGAATGCAAGTTAGAGCCCAGCCCAGGGAATTTAGCAATAAAAAGAACTGGGTTGAAGGTAGTGTGAAGGTTCTGAGTTAAACCTACAGTACCGCAAAATCAGATAGATACATAAACATAAAAGGGATGCGTTTGTAGCTCAGCGCAAAGCCCTGTGTGAGTTCAACCCCCAGTTGGGGGTGAGAGGATGTGACAAAGGACCAAAAGGGGGGGTGGGCAGACACATCCCAAACCTGCAACTGTGCAAGTCACTGCCTTAGTTTCTACAGACTGTCTCTGGCTCTGTGGGTCACAGCCACAGGAGAACTGATTAGCATGAGTACCAGGCCCACATCCCTGAGTGTCACATTCAGTAAGGCTGGATGGAGCCTGTAGGTATTTTTTTTTTTTTTTTTTTTGTGGAACTGGGGATCAAACTCAGGACCTTGCACTTACCAGGCAGGCACTTGTGCCCCTGAGCTATCTCCGGGGCCCCAAGCCTATAGGTTTGTATTTCCAGTAATTTCTAAGGTCTTTTTTTTTTTTTTTCCTTTTTTTTTTTTTTTTTTTCTAAGGTCTTAATGCCCCTTGGGGACCACCCTGGTCTATCATGTGGGAAACAAAAGGCAAAGCTTTGTTCTGAAGTAGAAGATACTTAGGAGACCTGCACATTCTGCCTGGCTTGGGGCCTCATTTAAATAAATCCATAAGAAATGATGGGAGCCCCAGTGGAATAGTAGCCAGGGGCTGGAGGGAGATGGGGTGAGGAGGTTTTGTTGTTGTTCACTTAAAAATATTTTTTAAGTTAATACCTAATAACTATGCAAATTTCTAGTGTTAGCATCCTGTTCTAGTACAGGATGTATCGTGTAAAGAACCCAACAGAGCAGTTAGCATAGCCGTCATCCCAAACATTTATGGTTTGTTCAGAGTGAGGCCATGTGACACCACCCTTCCCTTCCAGTTCCTTTGCAGGGAGTCATTGTTTACAGTGCAGAGTTTCAATTTGGCAACACCAGAGCTCTGGGGATGGACGGTGGGAGGGGTTATACAACAATGCAAATATTAAGGTGATAGGTTTCATGTCATGTGTGTTTTACTGTTATGAAAATATTGGTGTAATAAAAATATTGGAAAAAATTGTATATGTTAGGTGATCTGAAAGAACCATTTTCCTCATGATAGTTTCAACAATTTTTTTTTTTTTTCAAGGTGCCAGGGATTGAATTTAGGACCTTGCACTTGCCAGGCAAGCACTTATTCCACTCAGCTATCTCCCTGGCCCCTTGACAATTATTTAAGAAAGAGTTTACATTTTTAGAGGAGCATGCTTTTAGATGCTTCTGCACATGGAAGGATTGAAGAATTGAGCGTGGAGAAACACACTGGCCATGATGGATCCTGACGCATACACAGGGGTGGGACAGTTCTATCTGTTTTTGTATCAAAACGCTTTGTAGTACAGATGGCCCAAGTGGTCATTTCCTACTCTCAGCCTGTTTCTCTGGCAGCAGAGAGAGATAGGAGCTGGCATTTGAATTCAATCAGCAACCTCCACCAGGGAGCATGTTGAATCTACTTGAGGCTTTGTGAACTTCCCGGATACCCGCTGTTCCAATATTGCAACCTGGAGGAACGCAGGGCTCCTCCCCTACTAATAACTCCATGTGTGGCAGCCCAGGTTCTGCTAGCATAGCTTTCAGACAAATCTTAAACCACCAAGACCTCGGGTGAAAGCGGGCCCAGAGTTGGGAGTAGGGGGCTAAGTCAACTCATGGCCAGGGCTGTAAACAGCAGCTAAGGAATCAGCCAAGGTCACTGGAGTCTCTGAGGCACGCAAATCTGAGGACATCTGAGTCACACTAGGTCTTAGGCTGCCAGAGTAACCAGGCCTGGGGATCTCTGCCAAGTATTTCCAAGAATGTGGGGTGCAAGGTTGGTGCTGGGTGTGCTCCCAGCATGAAACCTTTACTCTGCCACACAAGATGGAGATGATCCAAAGCAAGACAGTGCAAGCAGAGGGATTGGTAGGAGTGGGGCATAGGAGAGTCTGAGAGAGGCAGGGTGATCTTCGTAGGAAAGAGCGCCACTCAGCAAAGTGCCACTGGACAGCAAAGCCAGTCTCTCCCCATGGCAAATGGGAGGGCACGCACCACAGGACAATGCTGGCACGGGGGCCAGCTCCAGCCTTGTAGCAAGTTTCAAGGTGGCACTACAAGGCACTAGCCACACACAGTATCCTGGGCAATAGCATGGGTTTCACTCCCTGAAGCCACCCTGATTTGGAGAACCTGACCCTCATGTGGCTGACCTATGTCCTGGCCAGACTCTGGAGACAGAGGGGACCTCCCTTGATTTCCCCACAGTGTCCGGGCTCAGTGTCCATAAGGAGTCAGCCACAGCCATGTTTTGTCTTACTCTTTCCTACATAGATGTGCTTGTTCTGCCACATAGCCCTGGTAGGCTCTTTTGAGGTGCCCAGGGCCTCTCATTCCACCTGTGCTAGTGTCCTTGGCCCAGGCTGCTCAGAGCCTCATTCCCCTCCCTGTGGATATGCACATGGATATTCTGCCCTAAGACCCAATCATGGCTGGGAGAGGGGACCCCGGCACCCTTGCATGGAGACCCTTGACTCCAGACGGCTGCTTTCTGTGATTAGAGCCCTGGCTGTGTGTGGACCCACGTCCTATGGTCTTAGGAGGCTGGAGACCCTTGGCTTTGAGCTGCAGACAAGGAGGCTGAGGCCCAGGGAATGTATCCAGCAACCAAGACTAAATGTTGGCCAAGGACACTAGCACCAAAGGTTGGCCCTGGAGGCTCCTCTGGGTGCAGGGAGACCTGAGGGCCTTGCCAGCCATTGCATGAAGCTGGGCCAAAGATGTCACCAGGCCACCACCACCCAGTGAGGGCATATGGGGACAGAACTAGTTAAGGTGGACCTTCATAGAAGTAGAGGCCTCCTGCCAACACCATCTAGGCTCCTTGGGGGAGGGGACTTGTCGGCACTTGCTTCCCCTGTTCTGTGGTATCTCTCACTCTCCTCTCCCACTTCCCACTGAGACTCTGTTCCAAGCCACGTGCACTCCTCTCCCACAAGCATAGGCTCAGGCAACCCTGTCTCTACCAGAGGCCATGGGAGGCAGTGGGCTGGCCTGAGTACCAACCCTAACCGGACAATCTCAGCCTTTCAGCTATCCAGGCCTCAGTTTACTTCCCTGCCAGGAGGGAGACAACCATCACTCTGTCAGGCTCAATGTAGTTAGGGTGAAATTTGCTGCTAGGATGAGGGAGGCCCTGGCTGGGGGTGTCTGCATCCTTACAGAAGGGGTCTGTTAGGATGGCTACCCTCACCTCCACCAGATCCCTCGCCCTCAAACCTTCAGGATCTTTTCCAGCTGCTTCTGCGTGTCAACCACGATGATGTTGGCACGGCTGTCGTGGGCAATGTACTGGCAGGCCTCAGGGGAGCTGGTGGTGTAGATGCCAGTGACGATTCCTCTGCAAGACACGGGGGGGGGGGCCTCACACCTGGGCAGGAGCAGGGGGAACCCTGTACCCCTGTGTACTCCTTAGCCCCCTACCTGGACAGCTCTGGGAAGACCATCACTGGGGAGTGGGTAACACGAACCTTCCAGCCCTCTGCCCACTGCCGGCCCACCCAGCTGCTCCCTTCCCATTCACTCACCCTGCAAACACAGTGCCCACTGCTGAGAAGAACCATTCAGGGGAGTTGAAGCCCAGGATGGCCACACTGTGGGCTTGTTCCAGGCCAAGCTGCAGGACAAGGGCGGGTGAGTTAAGGTAGCCAGGGAAGGGAAAGGAAAGAGGCCTCTCTCTACACCTTGTTCCTGCAGGACATCTAGAGTCTACCCTGCCTGAGAATCCCTGGGGATTCCTAAGGGTCCCAGAAGGCTGGTCATGTTAAATGTGATACCAGCTGACAAGACACATAGGTGCCAAGAGTTTAGTAAAGGTTCAGTAAAGGTAAACCCTTAGTCTAAGGCCTGGCATGCAATGTTGGCTCAGTAAATGGGGTGGGTTAAAGCCGTGATTTCCAAGACCTCCGTACTGGGAGAGCGGGGGCAGAGACAGCAGGCTGTCCAGGGCAGGGGACGTGGATGGGGAGTATGTGGCCCGGCCTCACCTTCAGGAAGCCCTTGGCAGCCTTGCGGGCGATCACGTAGTACTGATAGTAGGAAATGCGCTCCCACTTGCCCTGGCGTTTGAAGCCCATAGCGCTGAGGTCCCCGTACTTGTCCAGCGCCTCATAGAACATGCGGTGCACAGTGTAGGGGGGCTGCGAGCAGATGGGGTCCAAGCGCAGGCGGACGCGTCCATCGGCCCTGGTTGTCCACAGAGCCTTCTCTGCAGGGAGAAGACGGCCTGGTTACATCTTCTCCAGCTGTCCCCACGGCACTGAGTAAGACCCAGGTGAGCTTACAGCCCCACTGGTGCTGCCCTCACCATGGGCACCGGGCCATGGGCTGGTAAGTAGTCAGGGCTGGGGTAGACTAGGGGCTCCTTGGGGCTCCCAGGTCAGCCTGGCCTGGAGACACAGAGGGTCGGGACTTTCCCTGCTTTATCTCAGCTTCTGTGTGTTCTCTCTGCCCCAGAAACAGGGAAGGCAGAGGGTCAGAACACTGGAAGGGTCTGGGGCACTGAAACCCATCAGACCTCAGGCCTGGGCTGCGCATTTTCTAACGTAGATGGACAGCAGCCAGCAGCCTACACCCCCCGCCCCCGCTCTCATTTAGTCTACACCGAGTGGGTCAAGCGCCCACTCAGATGGGCAGCGTGGCTCACATAGGCTCAGTCTTTTCCCGAGGCCACACCCCAAGGAAGTGGCAGGAGGACTTGGACTCAGATGCCTGATACCACAGTCCCCCTTGGGACACCCTCCAGGGCACCACCTAGTATGTGAGGCTTGGACAGCTCAAGCTGTGCATGGTGGTTAGGGACAACAGACCACTGGGCACATGAGGGATCAGATGCCTCCCCCTCAGCCTGATTCATTTCTCAGGGGGAGAGTAAGGGCTGAGGGAATGGTGTGTGAGAAAGAACTGGTATGTAGCTGGTGCTCACTTTCCAGCGTCCACTCTTTTCTAAGTTCATCAAGTTGTCCACAAAGGAAGTCTGAGTAGACCAGACTCGGGGGGTGGGGGTGGGGGAGTCTTCTTTTCCTCAGGTGAGGGTGACCCTCTAAGATGACCCCAGGGTAGTGCTGCCACCTGCTGGCTGGCCCCATCTAGCCTCAGAGGCAGCACCATCAGGGTGCTGCTGCTGGCCTTTGTCTAAGGCAGCAGGCATGAAAGGATGCCTAACCCTCCCCTGTGCTGCAGGGCTGCGTGCTGGCTCTGAGCTCTCAGCATGGAGTCAGGTTCCCTGGGCCAGGAATGAGAGACCCCGGGAGTAGGACCTGGCCTGGTCAGGCCCATGGCAGCCTGTAGAACACACAGGCCAGGCACTGCCCGTGCTGTTCTCTCCTCTATGGCACAGTGCCTTGCCAGTACCCGAGGGCATTTCTAGGAGATGATCATGGGTGCCAAGAGGAGCAGGGGTGACTCTTAGTCTTGTCATTGTTGGGAGACCGAAAGCGTTAGCTCCACAGTTAACCATCTTTTTGAAAGTCAAGAATATACTTTATCCTATGAACCAATCTAGAAGCCAGTGATATAGAAGTCCTGGGCCCAGAGCAGAGGCCAGGGTATACAGGAAGGAGTGGTTTCTTTCCGGTCCCAGCTCCAGGATCTAGGCCTTCCTCTCTCCACCTCACTTTCACCCAGAGGATGGCCAGGCAGTGAGTTAGGACAAGCTGCTGCCAGGCATGAGATAAATGGGGGTCTACTAGGTGAAACCCCCACCCTGAAGAGCCCAGCAAGACCCCATCCTGTTTAATGTTCCCCTGCCCCGAGGCCACCGCAGTTTAGAGGTGCCAGCTGCCCTGCTTGCCCTTGGACTTTCAAACTGAAAGAAGGCAAGGCAAGCTGGACGTGGTCATCCCAGCACTGTGAGAAGCTCAGACAGGAGGATCACAAGCCAGGTGTGAAGGGCTAGGTTCAATGTCCAGTACCAGTTCAAATGACAATGAGGGAAAAGGAAGAGAAAGGAGGAGACAGAATGACAGGCAAGGGGGCGCTGGGGAGATAGCTCTGTGGCACAAGTGCCTGCCTGGCAAGTGCAAGATCATGAGTTTGAACCCTGGTCCTGCAAAAAAAAAAAAAGAATGACGGGCAAGGCTCCCAGCCTGGGGGCTTCCTGCCCAACCTCCAACGTGTGTGACACCTACCTCTGAGTGCTTATTCGCCTTGTTCCCTCTTCCAACCCCCTCTAGACAATGGAGAAATCTCTGGACAATGAGCCCAAGGTTCGCGGTTTTCTCTGGTTGGTTCTGGGCCCGATGCTAAGCCTTGAATGCTAGCCCTGCTGCCTCAGCACTGCCCCTGAGGTTCAGGCCCTGCCGTGGCCCTGAGATCACAGCACAGGGACAGAGCCTTCCTGAAGGGCTCAGGCAGTGGGGACTGGGACAACCAGGGCTTTTCTCTCACAGGACTTAGGACAGTGGTGAATGAGGTAGCATAAGTCACAGTCCAGTGGCGGAGTCGTGAGAAGCAGCAGACTCAGAACCGTGTCACCGAGCAGCCCGCCACGCAGTTCCACTTCTTCCATTCCTGGGCCCCATTTTCCGTGTCTTTCCCACCCTGCCTGTTATCACAGCCTCCATCTCCAGATCCAAGCACAACCTACCTGCTGGCCTCCTCAGGATTCTCCCAAGGGGAGAACCAGAAGCAGCGTAGACCAGCCCCGTAGGTGGGCCATCTCACCACAGGCAGAAGCTGTGTAAGACGGGACAGGCCCGGATCAACAGCTCTCCTGAGGGCTGGCAGCACATGCCATAAGGCTTGGAAAAGGACTGTCTCAGGAACCAGCTATCACTCTTTTAGGAATTAAGCCAGGGTGACAAGGACAGAGCACAGAGAGACCGTGAATGTGGTGTCTGTACAGCTCTGCCAGGAAAGGTCCCAGGATCAGTAGGAGTGGGGCTGAGATTCGCTGTGGTGATGCTGGATTGTGGGTTCCAGGCAGCTATTCCTCAAGGACAAGCCAGGGTTCATCTTTCTTATTCTTTCTGACAATGGCTGTCTGCAAGCCCAGCGCTTGCACAGAAGCTCAGAGAGCAGTGCGCTGGGCTCCCACAATCTGCTAAGCCTTCAGTAACTTTGCTTCATTCTTTCGCTTTTGTCAGCATCTGTGCCCTTTCCACTTGATGTCCTACTGTGACCGTTTCCTCAGTCATTATGTGTTCTTTTACAGTCACAGTGGCTGCCTGGAGGGAGGGTCATGAGCTGGCCCAGGTCTGCCCCCCCTTGGGCCTCTGGATCTGGGATCCACGGGGGTGGAGAGATTGCAGAAGTCAGGCGGAATCTCCAGTTCTTCAAGGAGTACCTTCCTCCCTCTCCAGGTCACACCCAAACCAAGATCACTGCCGCAGCGGACAAACCAGGCCAGGACCCCCCACTCCCCCGGGGCTCCCATCACCCAGCAAGGTACCTCCAACCCAACAGGGCTGATTCCACACAGCGACTGACAACCAGATCTACAGCTTGACCCACCAAGGACTGTGGCTGGGAGTCTGCACAGAAGTGACAGTTGGCACACAGAACCGTCCTGGAGCGTGGGGCCACCTCCCCTGCTGGATGGCGCTCTCTGTGCTCCCCCCTCCCGACTGCCTCTCCTAGCCGGCCAGCCTGGGGCTTATCAATCTGCCCATTATGCTGGGGGTGCTGGGAAGCATGAGCGTGCTCGCCAGGGCTCTGGGGTTAGGGCATCCAAACAGCAGAGGAAGTCACTCGGTTTTCTGGGAAAGAGAAAAGTGCCAGGGCAGAGTGGGGGTGGCGTGAGCTCTTTCTGCAGTCTGTGGGAATGGCCAAGTGGGTGGGAACACAGCGCACCGTGCTGATGCTGGGATGGGACAAAGTGGCACAGGGGATGGGCTCTGCAGGGCCTCCCTACACAGGAGCCTGGGCAAGGGCCATGGCATCTGATTGGCCCATGCCAAGCACTTGGGAGGACATAGAAAAGAGGAGACTGCACCAGCCTCTGGATGAGACAGAGAAGCTTGAGGCAGATAGACCGGCTGGCCATGGATGGCTTGGCAAAGCAGCACAGAGCTTACTGGCCAACAGGTTAGCGGCTCATTCCTCAGGGCCCAACAGAGAGACCCCTGTGCTGTCAGCTACCGCCTAATGTTCTCACAGGAGCAAGCAGGAGCCCAGGTCACTAGGGGTCTCCCTCCCAATTACTATGTGGATGGATGACCTTTAGGGCCCCTCTAAGTCACTACCCTAACTTTGAAGTCTGCACACAAGATCCCATCTGTCTGGGCCTGGGCAGGGCAAGGAGAGGGCTCCAGCTGCCCACATGGCCACACAGAGGACAAATAGGAAGCAGCAGAGTGTCCATTGCTGGGGGTGGGGGCTGGAGTCCAGAAGGCACAGCCGTACCTGCCCTGCACAGGCAGGCTCCAAAGGGACAGCAGACAGCAGGTGTAGACACCAGGAACAAGCAGTGAGTGACTAGGTGGGGGCCCTATGGGCTCCCAGAGACTGCATGTGTCCCACTGCACAGGTGAGAAGCCACCTCCGATGTTTCTAGCCCCAAACTACAGAGGCAGAAGGGACAGGGTATCCTCTGGCTGCTGCTGTCCCTTAGCCCCTTCTGGCCTGAGCCTCACACTGAGCCTCCTGGGGTGAGGGGCTTCCTATTCCTTTCCTACACCTCAGACACCACATATACCCTGGGGCCTCTGTCGACAGATGCAAAGGACAGTGAAAAACAGTGAATGCACCAGTCCCTAGCTCAGGCTCGAGCCCGGAGCTCCTAGGGGCGCAAGGCTGGGGACCAGAGCTCATGGCCCCTCAGGGGACCAGGCAACCTCTGAGGGTTCCCAGGTAAATCCTCATTCTTGCTAGTGGAGGGGAAGCTGGGGCTATACAGGCTTATTGGGGATCCTACTACGTCAACACAGCCCAGGTCCCAAGAAATCTGGACAGCCGGTAAAGAGATCCACCTCCCCAAAGCTATGTGCCTCAAAGACAGCCATGGCCTCCTGCAACTCTGCTCCTCTCTCAAATGGAAGAAATAAACATGCCTTCCTCCCAACTGCTGTGAAGAGACTTGAGAGAATCCACGGAAGTCCCTTAGCCCGAGGTACAGCCATGGTAACAGCACCGTCCTCTTTATAGGGCAGCTCCGTGAGGAGGGACTGTCAAATCTTGCAACCTCACAAGTGTCTCCCCCCACCCCTCCACCTCCCATCCCATGCCTCACGGCCATCTTCCTGGGGGAAGCAGCCTTTTCTATCTCAAGAAAAGGCTTTGCACAAGAGCTCGCTGCGCTAAGTCACTCGCTCTAGCAGCTCCGTGTTTCTTACCACAGGCCCTGGGTGGGGAGCGCAAAGCAGACCATGCATTGCATACCCAGGCCCAGGGGTCCAAGGTTCGGAGGGCAGCAGAGGGTCCTCCCTTCTTCAGGGAGCCCGCCCTGACCCCAGTTTTAGCGAGGAGTCCTCCCTCCTTCACCCATCTGTACCTCTGTCTGGTTCCTGTTTGCCTGAAGACTGAAAGACCCTGAAGGGCAGGAACAGGCTTAGGCGACTCAGCACCCCACCCCCAGGACACAGGTGCAAGGTTCTGGTGCATGTACTGCGTGTCAGGCAGGGCCACCCTGCATCCTGATGGACTAGATCTAGACATCTGCCATCTCCCCTGCAGGAGCCCACCCCCAGCCCCAGCCCCAACCCCTCCTCCCACTCATTTTCAACTGTGCAGGGGACATTACTCTAGGCCCTTTGATAATACCCGCTCTGGTAGACCCTGCCAGATCCTGTACTGATGGGTAACCGACAGAGGTCAAGTAGCTGTGGGCCACAGGGCCTTACATGAAGAGAAGGCCCTGTGTGTCATACCCACACTCAGCCTTTCTGCCCAGGGCTCCCCTGTGTCCAGGGCCCCAGGTGCTAATGTTGCCCTCTGAGCCTGGCAGAGAAGTTACCACGAAGGTGGAACTGAGCCCTAGGAGCCAAAGTTGCTGGGGCATCTTAGTCAGGGGATTGGTACGGTCCTGCCTCATTCAAACATTATCTAAAGCAGTGGTTCTCAACCTTTCTAATGCCGTGACCCCGCAATACAGTTCTTCATGTTGCGGTGACCCCAAATCAAAAAATAATTTTGGTGGCTACTTCAAAACTGTCATTTTGCTACAGTTATGATTCGGAATGGCTTTAGGCAACCCCTGTGTTTTGGTCGTTCGACCCCCGCTGGGGTCGTGACCCACAGGTCTAAAGCCAGGGTTCCTCCCTAGCCTGACTCCTCCTTCTGGCCCCTGAGGAGGATAGAAGAGGGCCCAGGCCGGACTGTGGCAGCTTGTTTGAGAGCAGCAGTGAGTCTAGGTGTTGGGGTCCTGGCATTCGGTCTACAGGGAGCCCTGCAACTTGAGAACACTGTGCCTGAGCTCTGATTGCATCTCCTCTCATCCTGAAGCTCTCTTGTGCCTATGTTTTCCACTGAGAATGGACTTAGTGACCTGGGGCAGTGCCTGAACAGACCAGAGAAATCCTGGTCTTGTCCTTGTCCACTGGGAGATCCAGGAAAGCTGAGAAGAAACCCCAAGGAAAGGGAACTCAGGGTGCAATCTCTGGTCTCATCCCTGTTCCTGCTTCTTCTCCAGCTGGTCTTCCTGAAAACATAATTACCCACTTCCCCAAACGCACGGCCCCTAAGCAGTAGGGAAACACAGGTGTAGCCAAACGAAGACCATCTATATACAATACAGGAAGTCATCCTACAGAACAGAAGGCTATAGCATGAGATGCTGGAGGCCATCCTGCAAGATACCCAGGGAGGCCAGCCTGTAAAATACCCAACCAGCTGACACACAGCCACCCAAAGGCAACTAGCTTCCTCCCATCACTCCCACCCAGAGGCTCAGGAGGTGTTTCAGCAGGGACAGAGTGAGGTCCACAGCTGTACCAGAGGGTGGGGACAGTGGCCCTCTGACCCTCTGTTGCTTCTTTTCTTTTCAGCACTGTTTGTGCTACAGTATTGCTGTGCGGCCAGGCGAGGGAACAAACATTCATTATTATTATTATCATCACGGCTCTGATAGCTCTGTGTTCTTAGACGTGCATTATCTGAGCGGAAGGTCACTTGAGAACTCGTGAGTGTTCAGCCTCTGAGGTAAACTCCACAGCCTCATTGCCTTCTGCCCTGCAGCCAGGTGCCACGGCCAACATACCCAAGGCCAATCGAAAGAGTCCCAGGGCCTGGCTGGGATGACATCTAATTGCTTCCCCATCGCTAGCCTCAAGCTTTTACAAACTTTCTGACCTCTTCCCCACTGTCTTTGGCATGCCTGATTCTGACGATAGCCATGGTGGCCAAGAGGGAGAGTGGACAGTACCCTTGGCGGTTGGAGAGCGGCCAGATCTCCACAGAGGTCCCAGGGTTCTGCGCTGTGACCCAAGTGCCCCCACTTCCAGCCGGCCCAGCTCTATGTGCTGCCTGAGCCCTGTGCACTCCATGGTCCCTATGTTTACCTGGACAGTCCAGCTGTGCATCCTGGGGCTTCTCTGGGAGTGAGAGCTGAAGAACGTGGCTCAGGGACTCGTTGGAGAGCTTCTGCTCATCAGTCTGGGAGCTGGCAGAGATGGCAGAAAACACAGTTGAAGTAAGCTGGCCTGGCAGCCCAGGGTGACACTGGCATTCCTGCCTCCTGCAGAGCCCCAGGGTATCCACAAGAGCTCCCCGGTCAGGGGACAGGACCTCAGGTCCTGAAGGGCCAATCTACACCTGCCCCAGCCTCCTGAAGCCTATAGGGGTTCCTGGAAAAGGAAATCAGATTTGCTGTGCTCGGTTTGCTGTGTGGCCCTGGGCAAGTCCATACCCATCTCTGAGCTCAGTGCTCTCTCTGGGACCAGGATGCCATTGTGTCTTCCATTAGGGACTTTGAACCCCACCAAGGGGCATGAGGGCTTTGGGGTTGGGAAAGTTCTTCCTTCTTTAGAACACTCACTCATCTAGGCCATGCTGGGAAACTCAGACTGGACATGGGTCCCCCCAGGGGCTCTTGGGGATCCCATATAGCTCCTACAGAGGCCTCCTGGGTGCTGCCCGGGCTGCACCGAGTCTAAACCAGTGCAGCCCTTCACCTCTGCCCCAGAGATCGCTCCCTCTCAGTGCTCCTGGATATACAGCAGTGTCTCAGCCTCACTGTCCCCAGCACCCCAGGGTTTAATCTGACTGTACCTCAGCCTCCTGGGTGGTGAGTAGGTGGTTCCATACACACCTCAGATCTACACCAGGCCTCAAGCTTGCACAACTCCAGGGACACATACAGTCGTCAGCCATGCAAACAGAGCTGACTGGAGTCCTGCAGTGGGTAACCTGTGCAGCTGGTCATGGCAGCCCCTGATTCCTGGGAGTCCCATTGGTCTGTCAAGGTGGGGTTGGCCCAGTCCCTGCCCAGTTCCCCAGTGGCTGGGCCAATTACCTGCTTTGAACATTCGGCCTTAGTCCTTGTTGGTACTTCAGGTTCAAGCTAAGCTTTCGAACACACCTAGGCCCAGGCCCACCTGGCAGCAGTCTGCTTAAGAACCTGGGATAGGTTTTAAAGCAAAAGACATCAGGAAGTGATGAAGAGGGTGGAACGGGGTTGTGTGGGAACTGAACCATCCCCCTCTGGCCTGGACCACAGGACCAGGTAGCCCCTCTGTTGCTATGGAAACCTGCCTCTGCTGCAGGAGAAGATGAATGAAATGTGCATCTGGGACTTGCTGTGCTATGGAGCCTGCAGACTTTGGGTCACCCTGTAGCACCACTGCCCCCAAGGACTTTCAGGGAGAAGCTGTCCCCACCTTGGGACAGAGAAGGCTGTAAGATAACCCTGTAGCACTGAGCTCTGGCAATGGCCGGCAACCAAGGGTTGTGCACACCAGGAGGGACTGTGACCATGGTTAGTGTCCAGGCGAGGGCTCAGCCAGGGTTGGTCCTCCAAGATGGAGCCATGTGAGCCCTAGGCTCAGAGCCAGCAGCCATCAACTGGGAGCCACCCCCAAATTATCCAGACTGTCATCTCTCTGGAGCATCTTAACTGCCTTGTACAAACAGGGCTGTTTATAAATCCTTACCGTGAAAGGTAGGGTAGCATTTCCCCACCTAATTAACTTTCTGTCAATGAGCACTGGCTCTCAAATAGCTAAACAAGGAGCAAGTAGGAAAAGATAGCCACTGAGGAAGCCAGGAAGCTGAGGCCAAGCTCACGTACCTCAGTGATTAGGGTTCCTAATCACTGCTTATGAGGCCGGTGGTAGAAGCGTCTCCCGGCCCTGGCCCCGGCCCTGGTCCTGGCCCTGGCCCTGGCCCAGCAGTGAGATCTGCTGTCCCCCTCCTTCCAGGAAGGAGGGGATCCTGCTCCTCCCCCACCAGGTACTTGTCATGACAGGGACACCTCCCAGAAGTTGATCTTAACTCTGCACCCTCTGCCTAAAGAACTGGGAGCAGCTGGTTAAGAGAAAGTTGAAACCAAATTTCTTAAATAAACCGTGCTCTTCCCCTTCCTTGCTAAAAGCCTTTGATACTGAGTCCCTGCAAGGAGATATCACTCGAATCAGAGAGCGCTAATCCAAACCACATTATAACTGGAACTTTCTGTCCCTCCTCAATGTGGTGGCCACCTTAAACTTTGTCACTCCTGTGGGCAAGGCTGCTTCAGTTTTTAATACTGTCCTGCAGGTGGGCTGCTTTAGCACTCGTACTCAAAGGTTATTTGGGAAGCAGAATAGCAAACAGGGCAGCAGAGCTTGTTAAAATGCTAGGTGAGGTCAGAAATGTCCAGGAGGATCAGGGCGTGGTGGCACACGCCTGTAAGCCCAGCATTCTGGAGGCTGAGGCAGGAGGACTGGTACAAATTCGAGATCAGCCTGGGCTACCAAAGTGAGCTCAAGGCCAGCCTGAACTGCATAGCGAGACCCTATCTCAAAAAGACAAAAAAAAAAAAAAAAAAAATTGTCCAGGAGGGGACTGAACCCATCCATGTATCCTTCTAAACCCATGTGGTGATCAGTGCCAAATGTGGATGCCAGAGCAAAACACCCCTACTCCACCACCTCCATGAATGACCCCAACAGGTGAGGGGAGCTTCCTGTCTTTGTGAGCATAATGAGCCTCTCAAGGTGACTAATATTTCATTCCTGTCATTTGGGAAAATTGTGCACCTGGAATGCAGTGTTTCCCCCAAAACTGGCAGGTGTCCCAGAGGAGAAGGACAGCACCCAAGTAATAAGGTAACAGCAGGAAGAGAGAAGGGAGCAGACTGCTTCTGCTTTGTACTCCCGGCAGGACAGTCCCTGAAAGGAGGCCGCTCCGTCTCCTGCTAACTCACAGGAGTATGTCCTTGCCTTACTCTCCTCCATGGAAACGAGTCAACCCCACCTCAGCAGGACCTCTCAGCAGCAAGAAAGCCAAGCCCTGCATGCGCCACGTGGCACGGTGGGGTCGGGGGTGAGGGTGTGGGAGACCTATACCCCACTTTCTCTGGGCCGTCTTCTCTCCTGTCTGCCCCGTTGCCTCCCACCCCTCTGTCAGGAAGCCTTCCTGGATTTCAGGGACACCCTCGGATACTCCACTGGAGGCTCTGAAGGCCTGCTGTGGCTTCGTCAAGCCCTGTTGTCATTGGGGCAGTGGCCCTTTCTCCAGTTGTCATGCTGCGTGAAGATGAACCTAAGAGAGCCTTCGTTTTCACCTCATGAATGGGGTCCCCTTCCTGTGCATTTTTGTCCCCTCTTTCCTTGTCATCCTGGCAGGTATGACGCCAATTGCTATGAAGCAACTGCTCAGTGGATGCTTTTGTGACCAGCCTGACACCGAGGCTCCCTGGAGTCTGTCCACCTAGGTGCGACTTACTAAACTGGCTGTGTGACCAAGAGGGTCACTGCACCTCTCTGAACCCTGGCTCCTGCCTCGGTCCTGCACTGCAAAGATGACAGGTGAGCAGTGCTTACTGCATGGTCCGCTCTCATTATTCCAGCTGCTGGGCTAGAATGAAAGAAATTAGAAGACTCTGGGGAGAGATTGGTGAGGGGTAACAGAGCAGGGCAACGAGCCCCACACCCAAGTCCAGGGGCCTGGGTGCTGTGCTCAGTACTCCCCTGGGAGACATGGGGCCCTGGTTCTTACACGGTCCTGAGGAAGAAGCTGGCAGGCCTGAGCAGAAGCACCTCAGGCATGGTCCCTGCAGGTGGCTGCACCCCAAGAGCTCACGGAGAGAGAGTGAGTGAAGGCCTTGGGGAGCACGGAAGTCACCGTCCCTGGAGAGCCACAGCAGCCCCAGTGAGCAGCGAGGCCACACTGCCCTGCAACAGAGACACAGGTGAGTCACAGCCAGCCTCGGGGGTGCAGGCATCACCCTGCTTTTGGCCTGACTCATGGCCCCTGGGCGGACACCTGACTGATTCCTTGCTCTGTAAACCCGCGTGCCGGTCCAGACAACCAGATGGAGAATAAGGAGCAGCAGCCTTGTTGGGGCGCTAGGCTGCTCTCAGGGCTGTCACTCACCAGGATGAACAAGTACATCTGATTTCACGACCCCTCTGACCACGGCCCTCACCTCTGGGGTGCAAAGGTGGACTTGGCCTCTACCCCAAGGCCAGGGTGTGCCGCACACAGGGCACTGTTCGGATACCTACCCATCCCAAACCCTGAAGAGAAGCAGCTTTTCTCCTCTATACTCTATGGTCCTGGTCACAGCCCACACACCCCCATACTGCTCCCTGCTGCAACAGTGTAGTCTGATTCCAACCCATCCCCCACAGCCTCGCCTGATGGGCTCTATGCCCCTTCCCCTTTTCTGTGGTCTTTAGGGCAGCCTCACCTCACAGACCAGGCCTCTGGTTGCTCCCTCTTGGTCCTGATGCCAGGCTTGCTGTTCCCCACAGGAGACTCATGGCAGAGGCCCAGCCCCAGAGGGGCTGGCTTCCCTGTGCTTGTGGCAGGCGAGCTCTGAGCTCAGCACCCCTTGCTCCTGCAGCTAAGGCATGATGAGGCTGGCAGCAGTGTGGTGCCCCAGGTCCCAGGTGATGAGAGGGAGGCTGGGCTCAAGTGGAGACCCGCCCCAGCCCGCCTGGGGCTGCTGGCAAGGCGTGGCCCTGGGTACCTCTGACCCACCTGGCACCAGTCCCAGCTGCCCACCCATGGGCTCTTACATAATAGGGCGGGAGGCAGGATAGGGACCTGCTGGTTCGGTAGGGGAGGTGGCTTACTGGCTGTCATCCCTACAGCCTCAGGTATGACTGCTGCCATGCTGCTATGGCAGGCCTACACTTAGGAGCCAGCCAGGGCCTGGGGCTGGGGAGAAGGCTAAGCTGTGTGTGTGTGTGTGTGTGTGTGTGTGTGTGTGTGTGTGTGGTTTCTAGTTCACTTAGCACAGACATACACTGCATCAAGCGTGTGGCTCCTAGAACCCTGCCATGCAGGTTTCCTTAAAGTCCTACTTTTGCAGAGGCAGTGATGGGGGTCCAGAGAGCTCCAGCTTTGCTCAGTGTTAAACCTTGGAGCCTTGGATCTGAAGTGGCAAAATCCCCACATCCCTTCCTCCTGCATGGCAGGCACTTCCAGGCTTGTGGCAGCGGCTGAGTCCACCAGTATCTTCTAAATCTTGGTGCTCTGCTCCCTGGAGGGCTCCCTCCCACTCACCCTATATCTCGGAGTCCCTTCTGCATACCTGTAAGTGCCTCTGGCTGCCTGTTCCCTGTCCCCTAGTCCCCTTCCCTACCCAGGGAGTTTGCCTGTCTTTCCCTCTTTAATTATCACTTACAAGTCACAACTCAATCCCAAACTGCCTTGAGGGTGACTGGGGTTAGACAGCAAGAAAAAGGAAGCTATTGTGGAGGCCACCCCTGCTGGTGTTAGAGAGGAAGCTTAAGCCCTTAATTTGTTTTCTGGGGACTGGGGATGGAACCCAGGGCCTTGTACATACCAGGGAAGCAAGCAATCCTGAGCCACACCCCACCTGCTCCTGGGTCTGAAGCCAAGCAACAGAACAGACAGTGCAGACAGTGATGATGTCCCTGGGTCTGACAGGAGATGACAGCCAACTGTCATTCCAACCTGGAGGGGGCAGTGCCAGTACCCCAACTCCAAGGTCACTGAAGGCTACCATCCCAGCTTTAGTGGGAAGGGAGGGATCAGAAAAAAGCAGGATGATACAGATGGGCAGCAAGTACTTTTTTTCTTGTCTTTTTGAGACAGGGTCTCGCTCTGCAGTTGAGGCTGGCCTTGAGCTCACTTTGGTAGCCCAGGCTGGTCTTGAACTCACACCAATACTCCAGTCTCAGCCTCCTGAGTGCTGGGATTACAGACGTGAGCCACCACGCCTGGCAGCAACAAGTACTTTAAAAGTTGTCCAATAGGGGCCCGGCAGGATGGCTCAGTTGTCTAAAGTGCCTGCTTAGGAAAGCTTGGGTAGCTGCGGGGACCGTGGTTCGATCCCCGGCACCACATGCTGCACCAGTCCTGCCCTCAGGGCAGGCTGAGCCAGCTATAAAAATAAATAAACAAACGTTCTGAAACAAGAAAAAAAAATAATTTTTTTTTTTTAAAGTTGCCCAACACCATCAGCCATCGGGAAATAGAACTCAAGAGCACAATAGCACTTCACATCTGCTTAGATTGCTGCAATCAAGGATAACCACGCTGGCAGAGGCAAGAAGAGCTGGAACTCGCTCACTGCTAGTGGGAGTGCAGCTGTCTGGCAGCACCTCAGAGGTAATGCATTGAGCATGTGACCCAGCAATCACACTCCCAGGCCTGTATACAGGGAAAACAAAAGCAGATGTCCACTCTGGAACTTCTACCTAAGTGTTTGTAGTGGCATGGTCCATGGGAGCCCAAGCAGAAGCAACCCAAGTGCCCGTCAGTGGATATTATACCCACCAGGGAAGGGAGGAAGCTCGGATCCGCACTTCAGCGTGTGTGAGCTACGGACACACTCGCCACGTGGAGGAAGCCAGCCAGAGTGACAGTATGCATGTCAGCCCATGTAGACAGATGAGCAGAGCAGGTGACTCGACAGAGGCCAACAGTAAATTGTAGTGTCCTAAGGCCAGGGACCTTGAGGAGAAATGAGAAGTGACTGCTAATGGGGGTGGGGCTCCTTTAGGGAGGGAGAGAAGTGTTCTAAAATTGGTCATAGGGACCCCCATGAGCTACCCAGGGGTAGGGCTCTTGCCTAACCTGTGAAGTCCTGAGTTCCACCCCCAGCGCTGCAAAAATAAAGTAAAATAAAATAGGTGTTAGGGTGGTTGCGTATTTCCGTGAATATGCTACAAACCATTAAATGGCATAGTTTATTTTATTTTATTTTATTTATTTATTTTTTGTCTTTTTGAGACAGGGTCTCGCTATGCAGTTGAGGCTGGCCTTGAGCTCACTTTTGTAGCCCAGACTGGTCTTGAACTTGCACCGATCCTCCTGCCTCAGCCTCCCAAGTGCTGGGATTACAGGCGTGTGCCACCACGCCCGGCTAAATGGCATAGTTTAAATGGGTGGATTTTATATGTGAGTTATATCTCAATAAAGATGCTATATATTTTTAATATTTATTTTGGGTTTCTGAGACAGGGCCTCACTCTGTAATTCAGGATGGCCTTATGTAGCCTCAGGCTGGACTCAAATTTGTGGCAATCTTCCTGCCTCAGCCTCCATGGTGCTGGGGTTAAAGGTGTGTGCCACCAGGCCAGGCCTACGTAGGGGTTGTGCCAAAAGAATGACCATAGTCACACTGATCTATGAAGCAAAGTCAAAGGGTCTAATGCAAATTTATTTGGAGACTCTAAGGAGGGGGAAGAGAGAATGGGGCAGAAAAGGATATTTGAAGAAATAATGTGTATGCCTTTTTATTTATTTATTTATTTATTATTAGTTTTTTTTTTTGGTGGGACTGGGGCTCGAACTCATGACCTTGCACTTGCCAGGCAGGCACTTGTGCTACAGAGCTATCTCCCCAGCCCCGTGTATGCCTTTTTAAACTGGGTGGAAAACATCAGTTCATAAGTTACACATCGAAATCTAGAAATTATAGATCACATAATATCAGCCAAATAAGTAAAAGGAAACTATTCTTAAATTCATCATAAACTGCTAGAGAAGAAAAATAAAGATATTTTATAAGCAGCCAAACTGGGCAGGGGTGGGATGAGGAGGGTACATTATATAAAGGAAACAGAAGAAAAAAAGCAAAGCGAAAGCACTAACTCTTCATAAGATGTAGTGCTGATTCAAAGACATTGGGACATGCTAAAATAAATTCAGGTCAAGATTCTTTCCCAGTGAATACATCCTTTAAAAACAAAATGAAGCTAGGCGTGGTGGCATACACCTACAATCTCAGCATTTAGAAAGCTGAGGCACGAGCATTGCTGAGAGCTCAAGGCCAGCCAGGAATACAGAATGAGTTCAACTGCACCCTGAACTGCATAGTAAGACCCTGTTTCAAAAAGACCAAAAAAGAGTGAAATCTAACATTGCCATCACACAGAGCTGGAAGGGGGCTTTATCTCCAGTGAGCCATACAGTCAAGTCCTTCTGTCCAAGCCAGCAGGTGCAGCTCCCTCCATCAATGAGGCACTGGCCCCATGACTGCCTTCTAAAACTCACGATGAAAGAGAGACATTGCCACGTGGCTCCCAAGCCCACGGGATGTGACCTAGTGCCATGTGGTTGGGTCAAGATGTTGACCCACCACATCAGAGGCAGCGAGCTCAGGATCCACTGGGAAAACCACTCTGAAGCCAAGCACTGGGGCCCACTCTGGTCCCCATCCCCAGCTTGTTGACCGTTCTTCCCAACTAGGTGACAGGTTGAAGAGCAAGGAAGTTGTTGGCTGCCAAGCTGTGAGGATCCTGAAGCAGCCTGTAGAGAGGCCCGTGGCAAGGCAAAGGTCTCTGACCACCGCCAGTGTGGTAAATGGAAATATCCCCTGAAAGCTGTCCATGTCTCTGGGATCCAGTGGAAGGATCTTTGCAGACTGATTAAGGGTGCTGAGGTAGGAAGACCATCCTGGACCCCCGAGGTGGCTTCATAAACAATCACACATATCTACAAGCTGTCCTATTTTCAAAGGGTACAGAGGGTTATCAGGCAGGCCTATGGTGGAACAGCAAAGGACACAAGGCCTCTCAACAGAATCATGGTGTAGCCACAGGGTGGAAACCTAATGGTGGGTGTGCACCCATGCAGCAGTCCCCTGGGTCATGGTGGCAGCTTGATGAGGGAACCCCAAAACCAACCAGTCTAGAATCTGCTCCTCGACTGTCTTCCATTCTGCGCCCCCACCTCACACGTTAACCTGGAACTAGTTCCTTTGATTTTCGCAATTGCTCCAACCCTCCCCCAATCAGTGCCCATTATATCACTGTACGGCCCAAGTAAGCTCCGCCCCCAGCCTAATTGGATAAAAGCACCAACCTTTGTCTCCATCTCAAGGGTCTATGTCTTCTCTTTTGGCCATTCTCTTGTGCCCAGCAATAAAGAATTTCTCTTCTTTCTTTCTTTTTTTTTTTTTCTTTGCCTTTTTGAGACAGGGTCTCACTATCAGTTCAGGCTGGCCTTGAGCTCACTTTTGTAGCTCAAGCTGGTCTCAGACTCGCACTGATCCTCCTGCCTCAGCCTCCCAAGTGCTGGGATTACAGGTGTGAGCCACCACACCCGGCTTTTCTTTCTACTCACTTCTCTTTCATGCCAGAGGAAGGGACCTTGCACCTAAATGTTCTATGTGAAGAAGGAGCCAGCAGGTTCTATGTGAAGAATGGGCCAGCAGGAGCTAACAGTATAGGTGGCCCCCAAACATAATGAGTAAATCGAGCCATTATCCAGAGGAATTCAGGATCCAGGACCGTGGCTGCTCAAGCTGGGAGCAACAGTCAACAGGTGGCCTGGTGGGTAGTGCTTCGCAGCTACAGCCCTGTGGGTGCCTACCCAATGCCAGAGCCCCAGCATGGACCCAGGAGATAGCAGCTCCTTCCATGAGGCCATAGCCCTGTGACGGAAGCAGCAGAAGGACTCAGGTAGGAGGCAGGACACAGACAGCTCTCCTGTGTCTCACTAAATTGCCCAGCACAGGACTTCCTATGTCCCCTTAGCTCTGCCACCACAGCACTCGATGGGCCCATGTGTACTCCTCTGGAAAAGGCTGAAGCTGAAGCCAGATTTCTGTGCTTGGCTACAGGAGCCCAGGAGCGGCAGGCCCACTGCTACGTCAGCCATGGCAGTACCTACTCCGACTGGAACAATGTCAACTGGAGATCGAAGTTCCTTTCCCATAGCTACCATGGGAGGCTGGCACAACAGTGTCATCTACCTCAGTGACACATGGGAAAACTGAAGCCCAGAGAGCACATCCAGCCCAAGGTCACAGAATGGGGTCAGGGGCAACCCTGGAGCCCAAGGCAGGTAAGTGCCCTATATAATTCTGCAGAGAGAGTTCTATCCAGCACGCTACAGGGCCACCAGGCCTGAGATGCACAGCAGCTGGTCAGTATACTGGGCCTTCCACAGTGTCAAGGTCAGGCTTTTTATCTCCATTTGCACATGGGTGATATGGAGGCTGGAGGGGTTAAATGCTTGCCTCAGAGTCACTCGTTAGAAGGCGGGGGAACTGGCCCTGTGCCCTGAGTTCCGGCCTTCACTGCCTGGGAGCCTGGAACCTGTGTTCCTTGGATGGGGGCAGGGAGGGCATCTTTCCTATACCAGGCGGTACTCAGCCCTCTGTGCTGCCTCCCTTTGGTGGCATCTGCAAAGAAGCTCTGGCCAAGCACACTGGACCTTCTGCCAGTCCTCTCTCAGCCAGCTGCTGACTCTCATTGGCCTCTCATTCATGGGACCTTAAGAGCCAGCAGCCCTTGAAGTTTGCTTTTAAAGGGTGAGCTGTGAAGGTGAGAGTTAGTGATACTAGGGTTTGAACCCAAGGCTTCAGACTAAACCACATATGCAGCCCTTTTTAAATTTTTTGTCTTGAGGGGCCTGGCAGGATGGCTCAGTGGTCTAAAGCGCCTGCTTAAGAAAGCTTAGGAGGCTTCAGAGACCATGGTTCGATCCCCAGTACCACATGCTGCGCTAGCCCTGCCCTCTGGGCAGGCTGAGCCAGCCATAAAAATAAATACATAAACAAACAAAAGTTCTGAAACAATAAAATAAAATAAAAAAAAAAATTCTTAAATTTTTTTTTTTTTTTTTTTGGTCTTGAGATAGTCTCACTAAATTGCCCAGGCTGGCCTCAAACTTGTGATACTCCTGCCTCATCCTCCCCAGTAGGTGGGATGATGGGTGTGCACTGATACAGCTAAAAAGGAGTGAGCCTTGAGGCCTGTCTGAGGGCACCTCAGGGTGGGCATCTTGGCCTCTGCTCTCTGAACCCGTTAACGATGGTGCCAGAACAGATCAGAGCTGCCCTGGCTGGGAAGCTGGGCCCACTGGTCTGGAGAGGCTCCTGCTTCCTTGTGCCTTGGGCCTATGCTAGCTGAGGAGCTGGTCCTCTGAGCTCAGAGGTCTTGAGGGTGGGACGCTCCTGCTCCTGGGAGGATGGAGTTTACCCCTGGTGAAGAGGGCCCTTGGAAACCCAACGCAAGGCAGAGCATGCCCCTCCATCTCTGACCTTTACTCCTTCCCCCCAGCTCCCTTCTTGTGGCTCATGGGGATGGTGGCCGCCATGTTCCAAGAGCTCAAACACAGACACTTTCTCCCAAGGCCCTTATATTTCCTTTGGCTTCCCTACTGCACCTCCTAGTGACCCTGACTTCCTGTGCCTTGACAATGTCCTCTCCTCAACCTTCCAGCCTGCTTGACTATGCAAGGCCACCGAATGTTCCTGGACTGGAGCCTCTTTTCCATATGTCCCAGATGGTGGCCCCGGGTATGGTCATCTATCCTGGCTACGGAGTCCTGCCTGGGCCTGGCCCATCTTCTCAGGAGCTCTCTTTAACAGGGACTGGGCTTCAAAAAGTGCATCCTTGGACCACAGATATGGTAGAAGGGTTTGAGGACACACTAGCCACTGTCCTTATGGACAAATGGAAAACTGCAGCTCAAAGAGGGTCAGGGAATTGTCAAGGTCACACAGCAAGCCAAAGCAGGGACTTCTGGCTCCCCGCTTATCTGTCTGTCAAAGCCCCGTGAAGGGGACAGGGAAGCTTTCTGATTGACTGAAAGATTCTTTCTTCACACAGCCTCTGGGATGTGACCCACACAGCCTCTGGGATGTGACCCCTTCCTTAGGTGAGCCTCCCTTGGCTACAGCAAACAGCACTCCAAACAAGGGTCTCTGAGCACTCATTCCATCTTGGGGGGCATTCAGACCCACCTTGCTTCTCCCAGTTCAGCAAAGGCTCAGAGAGGAAGTGGCTTCCCCAGGCTCACATGGCAGCAAGAAGCCTGGAGCTGGGTGGCCTGATACTGAGACCTAGCCCAGACTCACCCGGTTTCTGCATCATCCTGGTCACTCCCCATGCAGATGTCCTTCTGTGTCTCCTGAGGGGTGTCTCTGTGGCCGGGCATCTTGGGGTCCTTGGGGTGGCGGCTGTGTTCAGCTGCAGAGCGGTGAGGTATCAGCGAAGGAGAACTCCAAAGTTCCAGAGCCCCGTCTCCCACGGAGAGCTGGCCTTGGGGGCGGGGGCAGGGGCGGTGCTGGGTGACCCAGAGCAGGCAGTTTCCTCCTTATTTTTAGCAGCTCAGAATGTTCCTCTGCAGTGAAGTTGCTCAGGACTAAAACTTTCCTTTTTCCCCCCCCTGGTTTTGTTTCCCTCCAGGCGAGGAGAATTTCAATGAAGCCAGTGCTCTTTTGGATGCAAATCGCTCTGGGTCTCCCAGGACATCTGGCCTGGGACTCCGTGTTGGGAGCCCAGAAAACCTCCTTGCTGGCTTTTGAGGGCCATGCTGGGAGCAGAAGGGGTTCTCAGAGCAGACCCAGGCCCCAAACCACCCTGTAACCCCAACTTGCTGTAACTGCACATAGCCCAGAGGACTTCACCCTCAGCCACCTCAGCCGGGCTTGGGCTGAGGGTGGGTGACCAGGGAGGGCCGAGAGCTTCTGCCTCAAGGACGCCAGGCTGGGGAAGAAAATGGTACTTCCAGCAGGAAGACTGTGATGCAGCTCAAGGAAGCATCTATACCGGGGAGACACAACAGACAGGACATGGGAACTGGGCCATCCAGGGCAGACTAAACCCAAGCCTGGATCTGTCCCCATAGGTAAGAAGGAAGCCCACCACGTGGGCCCTTGGGAAGCCATACACTGATGTGGGGAGTCCATTGGGGGAGTCTCTGGACACCAGAAATCTCCCTCTAAAGTTGCATAGTAGATGCCTATGGCCACCATGACCAAATGAATTTCATGGATCCGAGACTAGGACTCTCAACCCAAAGCATGAGCAGACCTTTCTATTGCAAAGCCTTGTTCTTCTCCGAGGGCGGGCTAGCACCAAATGATGCCATCTTTGCCAGGCATGGTGCCGCATGCCTGTAATCCCAGAACTTGGTAGGCTGAGGCAGGAGGATTGATGTGAATTTGAGATTAGCCAGGGCTACAAAGATGAGCCCGAACTACATAGTGAGATGCTGTCTCAAACAAACAAACAAAAAGTGATACCATCTTTATATCTACAACAACCCTGTTTCCAAATAAGGGTTTCTCTTGAGGCCCTGAGGGGACATGAATTTGGGGACACAATTCAATCCAGTATAAATATTTGACAATACGTGCTTCTAGGTCCTCCTGTGAAATGTCCTCAAGACAGTCCAGCTGGGTCACAGGTGCAGCTGTTTATAGGCAAATGCAGGGGCTGGCGAGATGGTTCAGCAGTCTAAAGCGCCTACTCAGGCAAGCTTAGGCGACTGCAGAGACCGTGGTTCGCTTCCCAGCACCACATGCTGCTCCAGCCCCATTCCCAGGGCAGGCTGAGCCAGCCATAAGTAAATAAATAAATATTTAAAAAATAAATAAAAAAATAAAAGCAAATCTCAACTTAAAAAAATAAAAATAAAAATAAAAAAATATGGGCAAAGGCAAATGAGAGACACAAATTCAGGGCATGGGCCAATTCTGCTGAGGGTGCCTAGGACGGGAAGTCCTGGTCTGACTTTTTTTTTTTTTTTTTTTTGTCTTTTTGAGACAGGGTCTCGCTATGCAGTTGAGGCTGGTCCTGAGCTCACTTTTGTAGCCCAGGCTGGTCTCGAACTCGCACCAATCCTCCTGCCTCAGCCTCCCGAGTGCTGGGATTACAGGCGTGAGCCACCACGTCCGGCTCCTGGTCTGACTTTGAGGCTGGAATCTGCCATACCCCAGTCCTGCCACCAAGGCCTCCCCTGCCACCATGGGCAGGTGACAGGTCCTGGCCTCCTGGGCCTCAGTGGGGACTCTGGGTCATGAGGGAGATGGCCTAGAAGCTGGCCCAAGTCATTGCCAACTTCAGTTGACAGGGGTGGGGGAGAGCTCTGCTGTGGGTGCCGGCCGATCAGCTGCACCATAGGGAGGGCAGTGTGAGGGAGGAATTGTCACAGCCTCTGCCAAGAAGACACTGAGTCTCAGGAAAATAGAGGTTGAATTCTGACTTTTAAGTCCAGTAGCCTTTGTCAGGATGAAAGCTAGGGAAATTTGGGAAGATTCCCAACAAGCGGGAGGATTCCTGGAGAGTCTCAAAGGGCCTCAGATTCTCCAGGATCTTGGGAACTGGGATGGGGAAGGAGTTGAAGAGAGGTGGTTTTGTGCATTCTGGATGACCCCCTCCCCAGGTCAGTGTGAACTGAGGGCACTGGGGACCTGGGTCACCCCAGAAAGTCATGAGACCATAGAGCATCCAGGATGCCCACGGAGTACAGGTGGCTCTGGGACACTTGTGATCAACAGCCCAGGCAATGTTACTCGTTGGGCACAGCAAGATAGCTGCCCAGGGAGCAGAACAAAGGGGCATTACCATAGGAGCCAAGGCCAAGACACAGTGCAGAAGAAGACAGAAGCAGAGGAGCCGGTTTAGCTGAGTTTAAATGGCTGACTAACTGCTTTTGAAAAATAAACATAAACAATACGCTAGTTTTTATGTCTGTCTCTTGTACCTTACCTCAAAGCAGAACAGGAGCCTGAAAAAAGAGGTGGGTAAGAGTGTAAAGTAGTGGAATGTCTGTGGAAATTAGTGTGGAGATTCTTGACAAAACTAAAGTTAGGAATTTTGCTTGATGCAGCGATTCCCCTTCGAGGTGTCTTCCTGCAAGAGTTAAAGACAGCACTGACAGTGATCCATGCATACCCGTGTTTATAACAGCTCACCTCATAATGTTCAATCTTGAAAGTGACTTATAAGTCCTTCAACAGTTGCATGGTAGGGCTGGCAAAATAGCACAGCAGATTAAGTGCTTGTTTAGGTAAGCGCAGGGGCCAGGGTTCGATCTCTGGCACCACATTCCATGCCAGTCCCGCCCCTGGTGCATGCCTGTAATCCCAGCACTAGGGAGGTAGAAAACAGGAGGATCACACAAGAGGATCTGAGCTGTGTAGTGAGAGCCTGCACACACACACATAGACACACACACACACACACACACACACACACACACACAGAAAATGCATGGATAAAGAAAATGCAATATTTACACACAGTGGAGTTCTTATGCTGCTACAAAGAAATATAAACTGCAGTCATTTGTAGGAAAGAGGATGCACATGGAGATCATAATGTTAAGGAAAATAAATCAGACCCATGACTTAAATATCCACGTTTTCTTTTTGAGTCCAGAATAAAATTCAGCGCATCACACTTCCCTGGAAGGCACTGTGACACTGAGCTATCCCCCTGACTTCCACATGATTTCTTTTTTTTTTTTTTTTTTTTGTCTTTTTGAGACAGGGTCTGGCTACGCAGTTGAGGCTGGCCTTGAGCTCACTTTTGTAGCCCAGGCTGGTCTCGAACTCGCACTGATCCTCCTGCCTCAGCCTCCTGAGTGCTGGGATTACAGGCATGAGCCACCACGCCCGGCTCTCCACATGATTTCTTTTATATGAGAAATCCAAAAAAAAGAAAAAGCAAAATAAAAGCTAGATAATAGGAAGCAGGGAGGTAGGTTTTTCTCAAAGGGGAAGGGAATGAGGAGGGGGAGGAAGCGAAGGAAAGGGGACAAAAAGAGCATCTCATATGTCCATGCATCAGCTTTGTACGAGGCAGGTAATCATTATGTGCTGCAACCATGGTTTGATAAAACATGGGGGGTAAAGTCTGGAAAGTAGAAGGAAGTTGGGGAGCAACTCACTCCCTGCCAGTTGCACTTGGGCAGAGCTGTGTCCCTGTCCCTGTGGCTGTCGCTCCTGCATTTTCAGCTGACTAGCATAGAGTGTCCCTGCCACCCATTCCACGGAGTCTGCTTCTGACAGTGAGGACCACAAAGACACTTCACGGCCACCCGTGGCTGGGTCCGCCCCTCTTCTACAGGAAGCTCTTCTCAAGTTTTGATGCTGTGGGCTGATGGCCATGCTGCCTCTGGAAGCTCTGGGCGAGGATTGGGCAAGCTCTGTGGAACTCAACCATGTCCTGCGGGGGTCACTGGGCCCTACTACTCTCTGCCTGCCCCCCTCCTATGGCATCCCACTGGTCTAAGCCCTGACTATATCATGACAAGGCAGAAGCAATGCCCGAAACTGCTGTCACCTGGGATGATGCCATCGGGCCCTCAGGGGGCGCCTTCTCTTCCCAGAGGCGAGACAAGAGTAGATTAAGAATGGGGCTGGGGAGATAGCCCCGTGGCACAAGTGCCTGCCTGGCAAGTACAAGGTCCTGAGTTTGAACCCCAGTCCCACCACAAAAAAAAAAAGAATGTCTTGAGGAGAGGGGGGCAGCTTAAGGAGCACTGCAGGGAAAAATGAACCACACCCAGAGGGGGAGTACAGGGAGGGCATGGGAAGGGTGAGCTCCACCCCGCAGTTGTGAGCAAGCAGCCTTCGTGGCTGGCAACCAGGGTCTTGCCTCCCGCATGCTGCCAGCAAGGGTCCTGCCACCCTCCACTTTCCCCATGCATCCTTGGCTACCCAGCCTGAGAGCTACACCTTCCTCAGTGCCCCCCACCCCCGGTTTTTTCTTCTCACTACAGAAAAAACTTATTTTTAATTTTTTTTCAGCAGAATATTTATTAAGAGAAAGAAAGCTTTTATCTGAGAAAAAGGAACCAAAGGGGGACCCGAGCAAGTTGCCCAGAAATTTTTTTTTTTTTAATTAAAGCACGAAGTGCTACGGATCCTAGCTATGGCAGGGTAAGGGTGTGGCTGAGACAGGGGAGATGACAGTCACTCAAGTCGTCACAGTGCTGCAATGAATAATACACTCTATGCAGGTGCAGAAGTAGGCTTTCCACCCCAGAGCTAAAGGACAGGGGACCCAACCCAAACCCCAGAGTTCCAGGATGATGATCCGGGAGGCAGAAGGCAGCTGAGTAGAGCTGTGTCCTGAGGAGAGTTGGGGCCCTCACAGCCGTGGGCTCCCGTGGGAGCAGCGTGCTGTGCCATCGCAGGACCCCTTCTCAGGATGCCTCTCATCCCCTGTAAAGCATGCTAGGATGTTTACTCTTCTCCCTTCCAATCACTTCCCCTGGGCTTGGCCTAGTCCCTGCGGAAGGAGCGGCAGCCTCTGCTGACCCCTGCTGGTCATATCTCTCCTCTGCAGGCCCCAGATAGCCAGGGCCCAGCGTCCCCACAGTGGAAACCACCTGGAGCCACGCGATATAACAAGGGACATAAGTCCTGGAGACACAGCCAGATGACCGGAGCATGAGGCCTACTGCAGGACATGCCACAAGGGAGGTGTGGTCCCCAAGAGCTCATGTAGTTGCCAGCCGGCCATGCACCCAGGAGCTGCGATCAAGCCACGTGACCCCGGCCAAGCTGACTCCCCTCTCTTGCCTTAAAGTTCCTCATCTGTAAAGTGGGACTCCTGGTGGGAAGGGCCGAAACCGGCTCGGGCTCACGACCCAACCAGGGTGAGCGTGGCAGTGGCCGACTCCCCCTGCCCACTCCCTCTGGCCTCTTCAAGGGCTCAGCCCAGCCTCCCTGCATCTTCTGCAGGCCGGGGAGACAGGCACAGTAGTGAGCTCCCCTGCGTGCTCCCGGGCCACCCTAGGGATCATCACAGGACCTGGAAGGAGCCTACAAGGCACAGCTGAGAGCTGCGGGTTCTCAGAGAGCGCACCACTCGGAAGTGCACACTTGCTGCCTTTGTGCTTCCTCCGCTTCTGCCTTATTACCATGTTCAATCACTCTGTGCCCTAAAACTGTGCTCCCCCACAGCCTCTGGACACAGATGTACCCTGGCACTCCTCCAGATGAACTTGAGATAAGCCAGGTGCTGGCCAAAGGAAGTCATAAGAGCTCTTATTTGATGGGGTCAGAGTGAATTCCATACACAGAAAGTTTGCAGTGTGCAAGCTTTCCACAGAAGTCAGTGTTGTTGAGTGCTAGGAATGCCCTTGTCACCCTAGCTAATTAGGAGGCTGAGGAGTGAGGGTCTCTCACATTCATAAACTCAACCTGTGCCTAAGCAACATAGTGAGACCCCTCCAACTCAAAAGAAAAAGAATTAGTACTTGTTGTTTCTAGCATCATGGGTCAACAGAACAGTGGGCACTAATACAGAGCAGGTCAACAGAAGCATGGAGGGCTTGTCCCCAGGACTCCTCAGTGCTGGAGCCTTGGGCTTGTCTAAGTTTGCAGGGCAAAGCCTCCCTCACAGAGCTGCCAGGGCTGCCTGCTCTCAGTAGCGGGTTGGGAGATACAGGAGTCTCTCTATAGACTCAGCGGGAGAGTTCTCTGGTTGAGGAGAGCAAAGGGTGTACTGGTGCAGCACTTGTACCCTCAGCAACTCCTCTCCCACAGGGCATCCAAGAGGAGGTGACACCCATGCCCTGAGAGGATGCACACCAGGACACGCACAGCGACACCATGCTGCCCCACACCAGAAACAGCCCCAGGCTCATCTGTGGGCAAAGGAGTGTTGGTGCGTGGTTGGTGCTGTGATGGGACCCAGGCGATGCCCAAGGATGAATGAGCTACAGGAAACCCCCCAGTGTGGGCGAGTCACACCAACTTGACGGTGACCAGGTGGAATCAGATGTGAAAGCACCCACTTGATATCATGTCCACAAATATGCAGAATAGGTCTGCACTGGCATCAGAGGGGAACACCCTGAGGAGGGTAGGTTGTGCATGGGTGGGGGTGCTGGCCACTGTCTTCCCAGCTCTGAGCAGTGCTACACAGACCTGCTCACTCTGATAATCCCTGCCTAGCATGCTCAGAAAATTGTGCACGTTCTATTTGGACATTGCATTATAATCTTTATTGTAAAATAAACACATAAAGGACAGTTTAGCTTGAATGAACATGCTTGGAGTGTTTTGATGCCTATGTGATATGGGGGACATTGGTCTGAAGTTAGAAAACCCAAGCTCCATCCTTAATCTGCCTGAACTGAGATGCTATGTGGCCTGGGTGAGTTTTGGTCCCTCTTTGAGTCTGTTTCCTCCACCACTGCTGGTTCCATCTAGTGGTTCCCAGTGCCTGGGTGAAGTGGAACCAAATACCAGTGCACTCAACTACATAAAACAAATATTAACAGATATGAAAAATCAAATAAGCACTAATATAGCTGTATTGGGTATCTCAATATCCCACTGTTACAAAATTAGACAACTAGACAAAGAATCAACAATGAAATATTAGAACCAAAGTGGACTTTTGTTTGTTTGTTCACAGTGCCAGGGACTGAACTCAGGATCTTATACTTGCCAGGCAAGTGCTTATTCTACTGAGCTATTTTCCTGGCCCAGAAGTGATCTTTGAATGAATGGACTTAGTAGAGGTCTATAGAGTATTTTACCCCACAACATTAGAATACATATCTTTCTCAGCTTCACACAGGACATTTTCCAAAATAAGTATGCTAGCTTATAGAATATGCTTTTTAAAATTTTTATTTTTCTTTTCTTTTTTTATATAGAATTTTTAATTTTATTTATTTTTTTGTTTCAGAACCTTTGTTTGTCCATTCACCCATCTTTTATGGCTGGTTCAGCCCGCCCCAAGGGCAGGGCTGGCGCAGCATGTGGTGCCAGGCATTGAACCGCGGTCCCCAAAGCCGCCCAAGCTTTCCCAAGCAGGCGCTTTAGACCACTGAGCCATCCCGCCGGGCCCTATTTTTATTTTCTTGTTTCAGAACTTTTTGTTTGTTTGTTTATGTATTTATTTTTTTATGGCGGCTCGGCCTGCCCTGAGGGCAGGGCTGGCGGAACATATGGTGCCAGGGATCGAACCGCGGTCCCTGCAGCCTCCTAAGCTTTCCTAAGCAGGCGCTTTAGACCACTGAACCATCCTGCCGGGCCCTAGAATATGCTTAAGTAAATGCAAAGGAATTGAAATTATCCCTGTTGTTTTAGTTACTTTTTACTCGTTGCTGGGACAAATACCCAACACTCAAAATGAAGGAAGGAAAGGTTTATTTAGCTCACAGTTTGTAGAGGTTTCAGTCCATATTCGGCTGGCCCGAGGCTGAGTGGAGCAGGGCGCAGAGCATCCAGTTCATGGCGGCGGAACAGCAACAAAATGGCGGCAGAGGTAGCCAACCAACAGGGCAGCAGAGCAGCAGCACCAGCTCGAGCTCCAGTCTGTTTCTCTGTCTCTCTTTATATTACATTCAGGCTCTCCGCCTTAGCTCCCGCCATAGGCTACACCCATAGTCCCAGAAGTACTTCCACCCATAATCCCA